>CM069136.1:50365744-50451178 GCA_035221665.1 Okamejei kenojei
CATAGAGAGATTAGTATTCAATTAACTGTTCAGTGTAAAAATGAAACATTTTAACTCGTTGCAATAAACGTAGTGGCCCCGTGCGTATATCTTATGTGTTCGATGAGTGTACCGTGGGAACTTTAATAATCTGTTCTTTTTGCTCGTAAGACTGGAACCAAAGGATAGACACAAATGCTGGAGTTTATAACTCAGCGGACCAGGCAGCAATCTCTGAGAGAAGGAATAGAGTCGAGACCCTTCTTTGACTTTCCTTCGCTCCAGAGATGCAGGCCTGTCCCGCCAGAGTTACTCCAGCCATTTCGTGTCTATCTCGGCATTTCTGCCACTTGTCCCGTGGCTTCACTCTGTCTCAGATGAACGGCCTTAAAGACCTGCCGATTAGGGGCAAGTCTGGGGTGGTGGGTGGGATGTGTACACGTGTGATGCTCCATCCACCCCCCCGGGGCCGAGAGTGTGGGAAATGGGAAGGAATGCAGATGTGGTTCACACCCGGAGTTAGACACACACAATGCTGGAGTAACTCGGGGGACAGGACAAGCTCTCTGGAGCGAAGGAAGGGGTGGCATTTCGGGTAAGTCTGAAGAAGGGTCTCGCTACTATTCAATTCTCTCAGAGATGCTGCCATTGTCCGCTGAGTTGTGTGTTGTGTGTATCTCTCCCTCTCTGGTCTATCTCTGTGTGTGTGTGGTGTGTTACTGTCGGGTCCTCGGCGGGCCCGCTCAGTCACCCGCGCTGCTTAATTCCTCTGAAGTGGTGGCCAGCTGCTGTCTGTGTGTATCTCTCTCTCTCTATCTGTTGTGTGTGTGTGTGTTGTCGTGTGTGTGTGGCTCTCTCTCTCCTCTCTGTCTAATCTATCTGTGTGTGTGTAGTGTGTGTGTGTGTACTGTCGGGTCCGGCGGGATCCGCTCAGTCACCCGCGTGTTAAATTCCTCTGAAGTGGTGGCCAGCTGCTTGTCTGTGTGTATCTCTCTCTCTCTCTCTCTTGTGTGTGTGTGTGTGTGTGTGTGTGGATGAGTGTGTGGTGTGTCTGCTGTCGGGTCCAACCCGGCCCGACACTCAAATGTAAGGTCACCCGGGCTGCTTCCTTTTTTAAAATTATTTAAAAATAGAGATCCATTGCAAAAAAGTATTTAAAAACATAAAATAAACAAGAAAGGCTTGGTAGAAATGCGCATTTTCCCATTGTAGGTACATATTCAAATAGATGCGGCCGGGGCGCTGAAATAAATCAAAAACACACAGGTATGGAGGATGTATTTTAACATTGTTGCTTTATTAAAACCATACCTTCAATCACGGTTGGCTCAAGAGTAAGTAACGGGAGGAGGAACTTGCTAACTCGGGAGAGGAACTTGCTAACTCGGGGAGGAACTTGCAACATCGCAGCAATTACATAACCGTGGGAACTCGGCCACACACTTGATCATACACTTGCAGTCTCGTGGGCAGCACGAGTCTATCACTCGGGGTACCTCGTTGGGTCAAACTCGCACAGTGATTGAGACAGGGGGCATTAGATGGAACTTTCTTTATGTGAAATAAGTTATACTGATTGGGTATATATTCTCTGGTATTAATCTAATTTGCACAAAATATTACGATAATTGAGAAGGTCTTGGTGGGTTTAGATATATAAAAATTTTATATTTCCCTGTTGAAGTTTGTAACAAGGGACACGGTCTCAGGATAATGGATTCATTACTGTAGCCAGAGATAAGATTTTTTTCTCTTTCAGAAGATTGTGAACCACTAGAATTTTCGACCCCATAGATTGGGGATGTTGACTAATTAGGTGTATTAAAGGCTGAGAGGGATTTTTGGGAGATCTGGGATCTGTAAGAAACGTGGTATTAAATCCAAATATCATAACGACAGTAATCTTTTAGAATCTAGAGCCGGTTCAGGGATCCATATGGCCGATTTCCCCCCTCCACAGGAATGGTTTGTCCACATTCAAGTATGTAGGTCAAAGAATTGCAGATGCACTTGCTATAATTTTCAGTGGTTTTCTCCATTTGAGAATAATTTCTTTACATTGAAAAACTGTGTGTACCTATTCTCTTTTAATAAAAGCTAAAGTGGAACACTGAAGAATTATGAACCAACTAGCTGAACTAACTGTGGTTGGGAAATAAAACCGTTTATAAAGATAGTGTGATAAGAACAACATAACATAAGAAATAGATTCAGTAATAAGAAATCTTGCCCTTTGAGCCTTTTATGCCATTTATTAAGATCATGTCTGATTTTCTACCTCAGTTTCATTGTCTTGCACTATCCTTTTATCCCTTGAATTAATCCATATCCATAATTATTATTCATCTCTGTTTTGTATGAACCTATGACTGAGCTTCCGAGAGCTCTGAGATAAAACAATTACAAAAATTCACAGCATTCTAAATGAAGAAATATCTCCTAATCTCAGTCCTAAATAACCTTCTCTTTATTCAGAGGCTGTGACCCCAGGTTCGAGATTTCGTAATCAGAAGAAACATCTTCCCTGCATCCAGCCTGTCATATTCTTAAATAATTTCTAGGCTTCAATCAGATCTCCTATCATTTGTCTAAACTCTAAAGGGGTGTGTAATTGGACCTTACATGGAACATTTGCTATCCCTTTACCCAGTCTTTACTGCATCCTCTCCATGGCAACTACATCCTTGGCCATAAAAGGTGCACAATATTCCAGGTGCAGTCTCACCAAAACCTTATGCAATTACAGTAACAGTTATTTTTTCCTGCATTCAGATCCTCTCCTAATAAAGGCTAAAAAACATTTGCCCTCCTAAGCATTTTAGAAGCCTCTTTACATCCTCCTTCATGAGGATCCCATTAGTTTAGTGTTGTCAGCAGACTTATACTTATGGCATTTAGTCACCTCAGCCAAGTCATCAATATGGATTGTGATTCGATGGAGCCTCGGTACTGATCGCTGCCGTGCCCCATTAGTTGCAGTTTGCCTAGTCCTAAACTTTTTGAACAACTCCTTCATGGAACCTTATCAATCACCTTTGAAATATCTATTTTTTTCTTGTTTCCCTTTAGCTCTTCTCAAGTCACATCCTCAAGGAACTTTGATAGATTAGTTAAACATTATTTTCCTCTAATAAATCCATGCTGATTCAGTTCGGTACAATCATTCTATTTTTGCTTTCAAAGTGTTATTGCACACTTCAATACAGGCTCCCTACAACTGATACAGGCTAAATAATCTATTATTTCCTTTTTCTTCTTTCTCTTTTTTCTTAAATGGCAGCGTCATGTATGCTCAACCTGTTTACAGAAATCATTATGTTCAGTTAGTAAGACAGGATGGATAGTAGTTCGTGGTTGATGAACCAAGTAGAATTTTTGAAGAAGTTAGATTTAGCTCTTACAGGAATCAAGGGATATGGGGAAAAGCAGGAATGGGGTACTGATTTTAGATCATCAGCCATGATCATATTGAATGGCGGTGCTGGATCGAATGGTTTACTCCTGCACCTATTTTTCTATGTTTCTAAGTGACTAATATTTACATGTTACCATATTATTATCATAGACTGGTGTAATTTTATAAAGTAGATAGATAATAGATAATAGATTTTGTTTAAAGTGACTTGTGTTAGAGTGTTAGGTATTATGAATGGCTTGCAATTGAAGGTACATTATTAGTCTGGAGTCAAGTGTCAAAACTGTTTTATTGTCATATTTCGAAGATAGAACAATGAAATTCTTACTTGCTGCAGCACAATATAATATGCAAATACAGTATGATATGACAGACGAGAGATATAAAAGAAAAGCACAGTGTGTATATATACACATACTCACAACATACCCATATATGTGTAACACTGATTAAACTGATTAAACAACTGGAAACTGGCCCTAGGAATAATGGCCAGGTAAACAAATTGGTAGGATATCACCAGTGCTGTCTGACAATGATCGCCTTTGGAACTTCATAATTCTTTTAAAAAACGATGTTTACAAGGTAGTAATGGAGATAGTTAAGTAGGGGAGAGGAACACAAAAAAGTGTATGAGATTAAACATGTATTTTCAGTGATGGAAAATTTTCAATTGGGAGAGAAGTACTGTACATGGGTTAAACTATTATATTCTAACCCAACAGTTAGAATACTAACAAACCAAATGTTATCAACTAAATTTAATCTTTCCAGAGGTTGTAGACAAGGATGCTCGTTATCTCCATTATTATTCGCTTTAGCAATTGAACCACTCGCAGAAAATGTCAGATCTAATCCAGAAATACATGGGTACAATACTAAAGATACAATGAATCAAATTTCTCTCTATGCAGATGATGTACTAATATATATTACAAAGCCAGAAATTAGTATTCCACATTTATTAAATCTAATAACTCAATTCGGTCAGTTCTCAGGATATAGAAATTAATTGGTAAAAAAAAGCGAAATCATGCCAATAACGGATCACAATTTACATATACTACAACAATCACCTTTTAAAATAGTTGAAATTTTTTAAAAATAGCTAGGTATTTATGTAACTAAGGCGTATAGTTCTTTATTTAAATCAAATTTCCCACCTTTACTGAATAAAACTAATAAGAATATTCAATTACTGGAAAACAATTCCCTATTTCAATGTTCAGTAGAATTAATTCTATAAAAATGATTTTTCTGCCGCAATTACTGTACTTATTTCAGTCAATCCTGATATATATTCCAAAATCTTTTTTTTTAAAAGTAGACTCTACTGTTACAAGTTTCATCTGGGATTACAAGAATCATAGAATAAATAAAAAACATTTATGTAAATCAAAGATTAGTGGAGTTTAGCTTACCCAAATTTTCTGTTTTATTTTTGGGCAGTCTATAAAAAAAAACATGAATTTTTGGGCTGGAAGAAATGGAATCAACAACCAGACTGGTTTAAGGATGGAAAAGGAGGATTGTCATACCTTTTGAAAATCGGTTCGATTATATTTGCACCAACAAAATTGCATTAAAAAAAACCTATTAGGGACAACCCTATAATATTACAGTGGTACACGAATCTGGAAACAACTTAAAAAAGGCTTTAAATTGGGTAATATCCCATCTGTCTCCTATTGTATAACAATCCCTTATTCAAACCTTCCATGCTGGATAAAGGCTTTTATACAATTGGGAAAAAAAAATTATGGAATTCAAAAAATATGGAACACCTTTATAAGAAAGGCATTATCTTTCTGTTCAGGGGTGGTCTGCACAGATTTGATTGTTTACACTCAAATAAGAGTTTTTTTCGATAAGCTACAACTCATAGATTATATTAAATCAAATACCACAAGGTTATAGGAATAAGGAACCATGAAATCCTTGATGAATGTCTGAATAAGCATCCTAATACAGAAAAGAAAAGATTAACAACATATTTATAATACCCTTTTAGATAGCGAGATACCATCGACGGAATCATATAGACATACATGGGATTAATGAAATAAATCAATCCAAAACAAAAGATATATGGGACAAAAGTTTACAATATATACATCAATGCCTCGCTAAACTCCAGACATGCTTTAATACAATTTAAAGTATTACATAGATTACATTACTCCAAAGTTAAATTGAATAGAATCTTTCCACAGATATCCTCTATCTGCGATAAATGTCAGCATCCAGAGGATAATTTAACACATACTTTTCCAAATTGTATAAAAATTAAGAATTTCTGGATTGAGATTTTTAGAATAACTTCTGGTTATTAATACTAAACTGGATCCAGACTCAAAATTAATAATACTTGGAATATCAGAACAAAGTTTAACTCTTACAACAAGTCAAAGAAATGTCCTAGATAATAATTGGGAAGAAATTAATATTAAAATTTTGGAAAGGCCCTATAACCCCCACAATTAAAATGTGGAGTACGGAAATGTCGGAGACCCTACACCTGGAAAGAATCAGATTTGCCCTAATGGACAAACAAGAAGTTTTCGTTAGAATATGGTCTTCTTTCATTGATTACTTAAAAGGGTAGATCGGTTCGGCAGGGAACCCTAACTGAAACTTGGACTCAGGATTAGATGAAAAGTTATATTCTATATTCCTTGATCTTATCTCCAATGATGTATTAATAGTAAATTATTCCATTCTTTATGATTTTTTTTTTAAATGTTGATTTTTATTTTATTTTTCTTTCTGTTTTTCTCTCTTTAAAAAAAAATATTAGTCAAAATGATTCACTTGACAGTATTAATAATGTATGACTGTTGTACACAAAATATTGCTATCATAACATGTGTTTGCTAAGTCACTGCCTACATTGATAAAAATGTATATATTAAAAAAATAAAAAAACATGTACAAACAAATAATTTTATATGATAATGAATTTTCTTTATTTTTGTTTAGAGTTAATGACTGCATTCTACGGGTAAATGAAATTGATGTCTCTGAAGTATCTCACTGCAGAGCTGTAGAAGCATTGAAAGATGCTGGTTCAATTGTACAACTGTATGTGCGCAGAAGAAGGCCTGTTCTGGAAACAATCGCAGAAATAAAACTTATAAAAGGACCTAAAGGTACCCTTGACAATCTGAAAACAAACATTGAAAGCCTATAATGGACACTGACCCCTTGCAATTGAAATGTATTAAAATGTGATGAATCATTTAAATCTATTGTTAGTATCAATACAATTGAGTGCTTACTACTTTTGTTGTATTGCTAGGTACTACATTAACATACCCATATCCCAAATACTCTTTAAAAAATGTTGCAGATTTTTAAAAGAAACAGTCAATTAGAGGTTCAAGTGGAAGTGGCTTATTCTTCTCAGATCATTAGCCAGAATGAAATGGGAGATCTAGAAATTACCAATTTATCTGTCTGTGTGCACTGATGCTCGTTTACATGATATGTTAATCCATAAATGTAAGTTTATCTACCACATTAATGCAAAAATATTCTTTAGATTTTGTAGAAATTGATCAATGATACATTTTTTTCATTTTTCCTAGGGTCATTATTCCGAGGGTCATGTTTTTCATTTATTGGTACATGGTATTGGGGGTAGGGTGCTGACGTGGATATAAAATTGGTTGGCAGACAGGAATCAAAGAGTAGGCGTGAACGGGTCCTTTTCAGAATGGCAGGCAGTGGCAAGTGGAGTGCCGCAAGGCGCGGTGTTGGGGCCGCAACTGTTTACCATATATATTAATGATTTGGAAGAGGGAATTAGGAGCAACACTAGCAAGTTGGCGGATGATACAAAGCTGGGTGGAAGAGTGAACTGTGAAGAGGATGTTAGCAGGTTGCATGGTGACCTGGACAAGTTGAGTGAGTGGGAAGATGCATGGCAGATGCAGTATAATGTGGATAAATGTGAGGTTGGTAGCAAAAACAGGAGTGTAGACTATTATCTTAATGGTGGCAAATTAGGAAAAGGGGAGATGCAACAAGACCTGGGTGTCATGGTACACCAATCATTGAAAGTAAGCATGCAGATGCAGCAGGCAGTGAAGAAAGCAAATGGTATGTTAGCATTCATAGTGAAAGGATTTGAGTATGGGAGCAGCGAGGTTCTACTGCAGTTGTACAGGGTTTTGGTGAGAAGAATGTGAGGTTATCCACTTTGGCGGCAAAAACAAGGGGGCAGATTATTATCTCAATGGGGTTAGGTTAGTTAAGGGGGAGGTACAGAGAGACATGGGTGTCCTTGTACACAAGTCACTCAAAGTTGGCGTGCAGGTACAGCAGGCAGTGAAGAAAGCTAATGGAATGTTGGCCTTCATAACAAGAGGATTTCAGTATAGGGGTAAATAGGTTCTTCTGCAGTTGTATAGGGCTCTGGTCAGACCACATCTGGAGTATTGTGTACAGTTTTTGTCTCCTAATTTGAGGAAGGACATCCTTGTGATTGAGGCAGTGCAGCGTAGGTTCACGAGATTGATCCCTGGGATGGTGGGACTGTCATATGAGGAAAGATTGAAAAGACTAGGCTTGTATTCACTGGAGTTTAGAAGGATGAGTGGGCATCTTATAGAAACATATAAAATCATAAAAGGACTGGCCGAGCTAGATGCAGGAAAAATGTTCCCAATGTTGAGCGAGTCCAGAACCAGGAACCACAGTCTTAGAATAAATGTGAGGCCATTTAAGACTGAGGTTAGAAAAAACTTTTTCACCCAGAGTTGTGAATTTGTGGAATTCCTGCCACAGAGGGTAGTGGAGGCTAAATCACTGGATGGTTTTAAGAGAGAGTTAGATAGAGCTTTAGGGGCTAGTGGAATCAAGGGATATGGGGAGAATGCAGGCACGGGTTATTGATTGAAGACATGGCCTCCTCCTGCACCTATTTTCCATGTTTCTATGTTTCTATGTTTCTATCTATCGGTGATAATAATAATTAAGAAAATTATCTCTTTTAATAAGGACATAATTTCAATCTTAACATATTCATTAAGCATTTTAGTTGCATACTTTATGAAGCTGAAGCAGTTGGTTTTTATACCTGAGAGATATGATACAAATCTTAGCCCTTTTTTACTTCATATCAATATATTTTGTAATGCAACCCTAACGTCTTTGTTTGGTACTTTTACTCTAATTCTTTTAGTTTTTTTGGAAAATATTTTTTTTAAAATGTTGCAGTTTTAAGTTAGGGAACATTTGAGTAATAAGAACTTTCAATCTGAATCTGAACACAGAAGAAATATCTTAAGGTATGCAGCAAAAACAAAAACAGAGTTCCATGAGCGATTCACATATTGTAAAGTTCAAGTTGTGGACGATTGGGCCATAGCACAGTGATACATTCTTGAATTTTGTGAACACCTTTTAAAAACTTCTGCAAGTAGCAAATAATTATGAGTGGCACTGCTGGCTCTTAAGTAGAAGATCTACCCATTAGAATAAGGTGCCACATAATAAACTAATACATAAGGTTCAAGTGTGTGTGGTCAGAAGAGAAATAACCATATCGGCAGCCTTCTCTCTGGAAGACAGAAAACAGTGAATAGGGATAAAGATAAGCTATTCAGAACATCGAAAGTTGGAGGACCTGAAGATTCATCAAATCTCCTAGAAAGAGTTATGGTATTTTTAATAGTGCAGCAATTAATTATTGCAACTTAGCAGTTTTGGGCCTCAAATCATGTCCTCTTAATTAAACATAGCAGTCTTTGCATCTGATAAATACTCTGAACTGGAACTAAAATACACAGTCTGACAAATCTGAATAGGTTTCTCATGATTTGAGAATTATTATTAATGCAAAGCATAACCAATTTTCCAACATAGTAGAATTAGCAATTTAACAATGATACCAACCAATTTATATGACCATTACTTACATCTTATTTTGATTCAGTCCCTTTGTCGTAGAGTTTAACAAAAAAATGTGTATCAGAACTACTTACTGATAGCTTAACAAATCCATTAAGATCACGTTAGCTAACTGAAATCCAAATTTTATGTAAACAATCCATGCATAAATTGTGGTTTACACTTATCATAACTATTGAGAAAGTTAAATTGAGAGGACCAAAATTCAAATTTTTGGATTCCCTAGCTGCTCAGTCAGTCCCTAACCTCGACCATGGGCTTGCGTTAGACTGGAATGTGTAAAGGTTTTGTGCCTAATTTGATCCTGAGTGATCTCAAAATAATTCATACCAGCAAAATGTGTGGCTTTCACCTCCAGAGCATGCCACATTCTGGTCCTAGATATATTGTAGCACCTGGTGTTTTTTCTAGCCTCTAATGTCTTATTTGGCATACTTGAATTTTCATAAACTTAAATTTCACTAAAACTCAACCAGTCAAATCTCACCCGACAGTAAATACCATTTACTCCTTATCCTTATGGTCATTGACTTACATGGGGCCCCCCTTTAGAAGCCCATTCATTCAAATCGTAGTCTTTGGATTTCAATATCCGATCACAATGTTTCAGCCTTAAAGTGTATTTTTTTCTTTTTTCTTTACTTTTGTTTTCCCCTTCCAATTGCAAGACTTCGTAACTCCATTTTTTAGCTAACTGAAATCCAAATTTTATGTAAACAATCCATGCATAAATTGTGGTTTACACTTATCATAACTATTGAGAAAGTTAAATTGAGAGGACCAAAATTCAAATTTTTGGATTCCCTAGCTGCTCAGTCAGTCCCTAACCTCGACCATGGGCTTGCGTTAGACTGGAATGTGTAAAGGTTTTGTGCCTAATTTGATCCTGAGTGATCTCAAAATAATTCATACCAGCAAAATGTGTGGCTTTCACCTCCAGAGCATGCCACATTCTGGTCCTAGATATATTGTAGCACCTGGTGTTTTTTCTAGCCTCTAATGTCTTATTTGGCATACTTGAATTTTCATAAACTTAAATTTCACTAAAACTCAACCAGTCAAATCTCACCCGACAGTAAATACCATTTACTCCTTATCCTTATGGTCATTGACTTACATGGGGCCCCCCTTTAGAAGCCCATTCATTCAAATCGTAGTCTTTGGATTTCAATATCCGATCACAATGTTTCAGCCTTAAAGTGTATTTTTTTCTTTTGTCTTTACTTTTGTTTTCCCCTTCCAATTGCAAGACTTCGTAACTCCATTCCAGAATGTAGAATTTATTACAGCCAGAAAACCACCTGAACACCTGCGTGACCTCCACTTCCCTATCATTTTGACTCAAATTCTCTCTCCATCTTTTGAAAGAACCTCTAAATATTTTTGGAAACTCTCAGTGATCTCTTAGCTTTTTCAACTAATGATTTTTTTACATCACATTGTGTCTTTTTTATCCTGTCTTCAAAGCAGATTGCACTATGTTGCCACAGTTGCCAACTGTTTCAATTTGTAATCAGGTCACCAAACAGCAGGGTTGATTGGATCCTTTTCTCGGAATGTCACAGAAATCCATGTTTCTTTCATATGTGTTAAAAGTAGAGCGAAAGAAAAACATTTTGGCGTGGCCAAATTAGAATCTACATTTTAAGAGGCATAATGAAGGGTTCAAGAAAATATCTCTATGAATCTATATTTATGTCACTGAATTAATACAGTGGAAATCCATCCACAGATACAACAATTTTACAAGCTGAACAGTTTACAAGTTTCCCAACCTAAAATAGTTTAATAATCTAATCATAGTAACCCTAAGGTATAGACAAAGAATTAAAACAATCTGAAAAATATCAGAACTATCATGGGGAAACTGCATACATTGTATGATTTATCTCTTTATCTCTTTTATATAATAGGATTAGGATTTAGCATTGCTGGTGGCGTGGGTAATCAGCATATCCCTGGTGATAACAGTATATATGTCACAAAAATAATTGATGGAGGAGCTGCACAGAGAGATGGAACATTACAAGTTGGTGACCGACTTCTTATGGTAGGAATATTGCATTTCATAGCATCTTATTGTGGTTTAAATTTTATGTAGAATTACATCAATACATTTAATGCTCCAAAAGTAGCAGCATTAGAAGGTTTTTCCCTGTTTTACTTCCTCTTACTAAGCTTCAGATACATGTTAAAAAGACATAACTTTTATTTCTAAAACATCTATTGATCCTTAGGCCTTTAAATCATTTCATAGTCAAAGCCACTGCCTATTTGCGCAATTTACAATTGGAAAGGGACAAATGAGCAAAGGATATGTTTTGGTGATGTTTGGTGTGGTAAAGATTTTGTGGAAGTTTTCGGTATTATTCCATGGTTGTTGCCAATCTTTTAGTAACTTGCACAAATAGCCATGATTACAATGCTGGTTAGTTATACGTGTGAGTTGTCATAACTGAGTATTACGTTTCCTGAAACAACATCCACAAATACATTTCCAAGCTATCAGTGGAAGATATTGCAAAATGGAAAGCCAAAACAAATTTTATCCATGCTAATACAGGTTTTGCATTGACTTCCTTTTCACTGATGACTGGAATTAGCAATGTCTTTATTTCCAATTGAAACATAACACTGGTTTTATAGTCTTTCAAATCTACTTTCTTCAAGAAATGTTTTGTTTGTCTATGTCTTTTTGTAAAAAGCAATGCAGTATGAATTTCAATGAAGCATTAAAATATAAAATATAATTAATATGATGATACACATTTTGATTGTATCTTTAGAAATGTTTGTTTCTTTATCTAAGGTGAATCATTACAGTTTGGAAGAGATAGCACATGAAGAGGCTGTAACAATACTGAAAAATACAACAGATGTTGTCTACCTTAAAGTCGGAAAACCTACTGTTTACATAAATGACCCCTATGGACCTCCTGACATCACACACTGTAAGTGATGATTTTAACCATTTTAAATCAAAATATATTGCTTTCTCTTTGTGTAGTTAATATTTAACACCAGCAAATAGTCCTGTTCAAGTTTATACTTTTCATAAAATGTATCAAGATGTAATATTTAAAGCTTCCTTTTAAAATACATATAATTCCAAGATTTTAAATGAACATTAATTGATTTAGTATTCTCTATTTTTGTGGTTAAAATTTGTGTTTAGTGAAATCAAGGATTATTTGTTAAAAGATATGAAAACATACAAAATAAAGACAGATTGATCATTTTGCCCTTTGGGCTACACTATCGTGCCATAAAAGCATTGCTGATTCTGCATATTGAACAGCATAGCACAGGAACATGTACATTTGTCCCAATGTATGTGCCGAACAAGATACCACGTTTAAACTCATCTCTGCCTGCACGTGATCCATATGCCTCTATTCCCTTTCCTATAGTTCCCATGTCTCTTAATTCAATGTCCAAGTCTTTGCCTTGTATATGTAAGCACAAAATTATCGACAGTTGATATATCCTGAACAAATGGTAGTGCAGAAAGCATAATAATATGCAAAGACCCTGATCTTGCATACAAAAATAATTGGTAGTGAAGATTTACCAATTAGAGTAGGGACATTTTCCAAAGGATTCATTCACTCCATAGTATATATACATTTGAAAATGAGAGCACTTTAAAATGGAATTCTGCGGAAGCTTTATTTTCCAATGTCAAGTCTTTTAGTGAGGAAATTGAGCCCAAAACTGTCAATGTTTATTATCTGTTACCTGAAAACTGGTGTTGGATTTTCCAAATTTAACCTAAAGAAGGCACCGCTGTCTGTTATTCAGGTCAAAAAGAAGGGCATGTATTTCAGAAACTATTTGCTTAAAAGACAGCTAGGAATTTTCTATTTCCCTCATGGTTCAATTTCCAAAAATATATAAATTATTCAATATATTTCAATCAATTTAGTAAATACTGTTTACCATTTTTTGGTGTGTGATAAAATTATTGTATATAACCCACAAAAACCTGCAAAATCACAGAATTATTCTGAAAGGTTTTACCTGCTTGATGCCCGAGGATGGCTGCCTACCGAGATCCCAGCTGCCATGTCATTGCACAACAAAGAGAGGGAAGGTTTTTAAAAAGTTGAAGAACCTTACACTATGGCAATCATGGGACAGCTGAAGAAAAGGTTGCTGTGGCTTCTATAGTATGTCTGACCACAACAAGCATCTTGCTCCCCTATAGCTCCAGTCATGGTTTGCACAGAGCAAAACCAACAGGGTGATTGGCATGAATTTATCATACTGGCAGAAATTGCAACATTTGTCTGTACAGTGAATTATGTAGAAGGGGGGTACACAAAAAGCTGGAGAAACTCAGCGGGTGCAGCAGCATCTAAGGAGCGAAGGAGATAGGCGACGTTTCGGGTCGAGACCCTTCTTCAGACTGCTTATGAGTTATGTAGAAGGGCTGTTATATGTTCTGGGAACGCAAAAGTTGCTGACTGAAATGTACTGATGAATAAAATCAGAAGCTGATGAAGAAATTCATCAATGGAAGTTCTGTCTCTTTGGTGACCGGCTCCAGAATTTGTAGCTTGTTTGTATGTTATGAATGTATTCTTTAAACATTCAATTTCTGTTTGGTGAATGTGGAAAAGGTGCTGCATACTGGAAAATGCCATTTAAATACATGTCTGAAAGTGGGCAACCATGAAATGTGGTTAAGTGAAGTGCCCCAATTACCTGACACAATTTCTCATGACTGCTAACAATGACAAATAGCAAAATAGATCAATGTAATATGAGTGATTTAATTAATTTAGGTTTTAGTGCTGCATTTGCAAAAAATGGTGGAGGACTTCAAAAATAAAAGTAAGATGAGTGGAAGAAAACGTTGAACTAATAGATCCTTTCTTTCAGAAGACACCATAACATTTAACTTTTCATGGATACCACCAAACCTGCCCTTCGTCTGAGGACACATAATTTATTTTGATGCTAACCCAATCCAAAACCAATACATGTAGTTAGATTTCATCAGGCTTGGATCGGGTAATTTCATACCATGTGTCCTTGTGCTGTCTGTTCTGTTCTGCTCTGCAATATTTACTCGACCTACAGCGCTGTCAGTCTTCTAGTCATTTTAATCGTTGAGACTTAGTTATTATCCTAACTGAGAATAATTTTGTTGTAGACCCATTCGTTAAATCATAACTAGCATGCCATTGTGGAACAAGTGTAGGATGGAGATTAATTTTTTGCACACTGCCATATTTGAGCAGCATGTTCCACAGTCTCTTCTAATTAATTGAATTAAAGATTTTCGTGAAATAGAGAAAGGCCATGTATGGTGGCTGTTTCCTGCATTTTTCTTGTGGTTTTTGTATAGTGAAATCATGTCCACTGTATGTTTTGTCAGAATCCATTGATCAAACCTATCAATATCAAGAATATTGGATTTTACTAAAAGTTTTTGTTTAAGATAGAAATGTTGACCACTTTTTAACAGTTAAATCATTTAATCAAAATCAATTGTTAAAGAGATAGTAAATTGCGGTAGAACTGCGTTGATTAACAGGCGAGAGGATCACAAGGTTTTTTAAACACTCAAAACTTTTTTATTTTTCATTGATGGGAAAAATCCTTGGGGCCTGCTCAGTGGAGGAGGACTGTGAGTAAGATGGCCAAAATTCATAGCGAAATATGGTAGCGTATTTTTCGAAAATCAATATACAGCATAGACAGGAAGCGATCAAGATGAGACTTTTAATTATATAGATATGCCACATACACAATGTTGAAAGATATTGTAAATCCTTCAGTTGTGCTTCTTTAAATTAAAAAAATGATATATATTTTTTGTTTGTCAGGTTATTCCCCTCCAATAGAGAACCATTTCTACTCTTCAAATGTGAATAATAATACATTGGATCACAAGTCTTCACTGCCACAAATTACATCGGGAAGATATTCTCCACTCCAAAACTATATGCTTGAAGATGAAGAAGAAGAGGAGGAAGAAGAAGAGGAAGACATTATCAGGTAATTTTAGATTTGGCATTGATTTTTGCACATTTTTATTTTGCTCAAATGTATGTATATTTTATAAAATTATAATAAACAAATGAGAGAGAGAGAGCACAAAAACTGGTGGAATTTGCAAATGTTGTGGCTTTGCTACCTCCAAGCCAATTCATTATTGAAAGTCATGTATTTAGATTATATTTGTTCTTAATGTACTAGCATGAAATCTGTGAGATTAATATCTTGGTTACCCATTCATGCTCATTTTCATGCAACTTCTATGTTTTAGGAATATATGTTGTTTATACAAAAATAAAAGAGAGCTTTTTTTGTTCTTTGACCTTACATTTTAACTGTTTTGCCCACTGGGTACCTCTGGCTTTAATTTCTGATATCAGCATCTATAGATTGGTGCTATCAATTGCTATTTTTGTCGATTTTACTTATGTATACACGATTTACAATTTTAGGTCATGTACATGGGACTGATTTTCAATCTTGATGTAACATCTGCACTTTCACCATTTTGTTTAACAATGTAATATTCAATTTCGTATCAAAATAATATATATAATTGTTTGCTGAATAACATGAAAGCTGTGGCTTTATTTAAAACAAAACATAAAAGAAGTAATAATGCAGCTTAAATTTTTTTTTTAATGCGATTAAGGTCTTCACAAACTATGCCAGTATTTTGCCCATCCCTAATTTCCCTTGGGAGGGCAGTAATGAGCAACATTAGAAACATTGCAGTCCTTGAGGGTTGAGTATTTGCACGTTGCTGTTCCAGGATTTTGACCCACTGACAGCAAAGGAGCGGAATATGTTTCCAAGTTGGGATGTTGTTGTGGTCTGAAAGGCACCTTCTAGGTTGTATTACTACCATGCTTTTGCTGCCCTTGTCCTTCTAGCTGTTAGAGATTGTATGTTTGCTAGCTGCCTCCTAAGTGGTGAGTTGTTGCAGCACATCCTGCAGATGGTAGAATATACTGCCACTGTGTTCTGGTTGTGGAGCAGATGAATGGTTGTGCTTGAGGTATACATCAAAGGAATCGTATATCCTGTATAGTGCGGAGCTTCCTGAATGTTGTCGAAACTGTACTCATACAGGCAAGAGGAGAGTATTTCACACCTTCCTGACGAGCCTGTGTCTTTACAATATATTTTATATGGGCTGTATGCAACTGGCCTAAAGAAGATAAGACAAAAGATAAAATGGAGGCAGGGTTGCATTATTCAATAAGCAAATTGTTACAGTGCCAAATAGGGTGGATGTCCTTAAGAAATAAATAATCCATTGTAGGGGTGCATTGAAACCACGGTCACATGACTCGGGAGGGGCTGTTCGTTTTCGTGCGGTTTTGCTTTCGCGCGGCAGTTGAGTGTTGACTACTGTTGTGGTCAGACGTGTTGTAAGAACCTGCAAGCCAAGAAGCTATTTTGTTAATAAAATAAGCTACCAAAACTTAGTTGTCATTCTTGTGACTGCCAAATTGGTGACCCCGACCTGTCTAGCCATCGTTAGACAAATAGATCCTGCAGGAAGACTACGTTCCCGCAGAATCGGCCGGCACGTGGCAGGTCTCTCCGGGCTTCAAATTGCCATTGTTTTGGCCCGATCAACCTCAGGTGTGGTTCGCCCACGATGAGGCACAGTTTCATCTGCACCGTATAATTGCAGATGACACTATGTATTTCCATGTGGTGGGAGCTTTGCCACAGGACTGTGCCTCTAGGCTGTTGCCCTACTTCAGGCCGACGACGACAAGTACAAGGGGCTGAAAGCCCTCCTGCTCCACACTTTCGGTCTCAGTCACAGAGACAGGGCGGCGAAGATACTGCACATGGACAGCGTCGGCGATCAACGGCCATCCACCATTATGGCAAGCCCTGATGTTAGCCCTGATGGATGGGCACCGCCCATGTCTGCTCTTCAAACAGGCGTTCCTGGAGCAGATGCCTCGCCGGAGCTGATTTCAGTGGCCCCAGCGCCTCGCGGAGAGAGCCAATGAATTGTGGGCACACAGACGGCGGGACATTTGTGCCTTCACCCGCTCCCCTGTCACGGCGCGGGTGCAACCGAGATGACAGCGGGAGGAAGAAGAATCCCAGGCCAGCGCCAAAGAGGAGTCTCCGCTTCCAGTGGTATAAAGCAGACGGCGCTGGTGCTACTACCATCAGCGCTACGGCCCCGAAGATGCCAAAGCCCCTGCTTGTTTCAGGGATATGCCTCAGCTCGTCATCCATAGAGGCGAACGCGATCGGCCCAAATGAAAGCCTCTAATTCTGTTATCCCCATTCCGGCCACCGTTTCCTGGTGGACTCCGGTGCCATCGCCAGCATCCTGCTGCCAAGCGCCCGAGATACTTGTGTCGTAAGGTAGGACCCGTCCTCCAAGCTGTTAACGCGGGCGACATTCGCACTTATGGTACGCGGACCCTGGACTTAAAGTTCGACTCCCGCCCGTATAGGTGGAGGTTCATCATTGCTGATGTCGCCCAACCGATCCTGGGGGCCAATTTCCTGCGCGCGTTCTCCTTACTAGTCGATGTGTGAGGCGGACGCATGGTCCCTGTGTCGGACCTGTGCCCTGCCAAGCTGCGTAATCCGTCCATGCCCCTACAGCAACTCGATGAAGTAGCTGAGATCCAGCAACCTTTCGCAGCCCTGCTCGCCGATTTCCAAGGGTTGCTCACGCCCCGTCATGCTGTGGTCCACCACATTCCCACCGAGGTTCACACCTGCATGCGCCACGGTGGGCCCGATAAACTGCGCATCGCACGAGATGAGTTCCAGCTTATGGAGGACATGGGGATTGTCCGGCGGTCGGACAGCCCTTGGGCTTCCCCGCTGCACATGGTACCCAAAGCGTCCAGCGGTTGGAGACCTTGCGGTAATTACAGGCATGTTAACGCCGTAACCACAGCAGATCGGTTCCCAGTTCCGAACATCCAAGATTTCTCGGCTCATCGGGAGGGCGCAACCTTTTTCTCAAAGGTCGACCTCAATTCGCGGGTACAATCAAATTCCGGTCCATCCCGATGACATTCCTAAGACGGCCACCACCACCCCTTTCGGCCTTTTAGAATGGCTGAGGATGTATTTTGGCCTGAAGAACACTGCTCAGGCATTCCAAAGGCTAATGGATCAGGTCGGGTGGGGTTTGCCGTTTATATTCATCTACCTCGATAATATTCTGGTGGACAGCAGCTCGCAGGCAGAGCACGTTAGGCACCTCTGCCTGCTTTTCGAACGGCTGCGCAAACACGGGTTGGTGATCAACCCCGCGAAGTGCCAGTTTGGATTGTGTTCCATTTCCTTTTTGGGTCACAGCAATACCTCTCACGGCGCACAGCCGCTGCCCGAGAAGGTCGACATTATCCGTTTCTTCCCGAGGCCTCTATCCATTAAGGGCCTGCAAGAATTTATCAGAATGGTCAATTTCTACCACCGATTCGTTCCGACAACAGCCGCCATCGTGCGGCCATTGTTCCAGTGTCTGGCCGGAAAGCCTAAGGACCTGCTCTGGTCCAAGGAAGCCGAGACGGCTTTCGAGAGTGCTAAGGCAGCATTGGCCAGCACCACTATGCTGGTTCACCCTAGGGCGTCAGCCCTAACGGCCCTCACCATGGACGCATCCGACATCGCGGTGGGCGCCGTCCTCGTACAACGAGTAGGTAGCCGCTGGGTGCCGCTGGCATTTTTCAGCAGGCAGCTGCGTGCCCCCGAGGTTAAGTACAGCGCTTTCGATCGGGAAATCCTCACGCACTACCTAGCGATCCGCCATTTCCGTTATTTCCTGGAGGGGTGCGCGCTCACTGCATTCACGGACCACAAGCCACTCACGTTTGCTTTGACCAAGGCGTCCGATCCCTGGTCCACCAGGCAGCAGAGGCACCTCGCCTACATATCCGAATTCACATCTGATATTCGGCATGTGGCGGGGAAGCTGAACGTCGTGGCTCCCATCCGGCAGCCCCAGAAGTTTCTGCTTTAAGCCGAGGTGTGGATTATGAGGAGCTAGCCGCTGCCCAACAGGTAGACGCTGGTATGGAGGTTTACCGCAATGCTGAGTCGGGCCTTAAGTTGGCCAAGGTGCCCTGCCTTGCCGCCGGCGTGCGGGTTCTTTGTGATGTCTCCATGGGCAAAGCCCGCCCCATTGTCCCGATTGCCTGGAGGCGTTGGATTTTCGACACCATCCACAGCCTAGCGTACCCGTCCATTCATGCCACCTCTGCCCTGTTTGTGGCCAAGTTCGTTTGGCATGGGTTACGGAAGCAGGTCGCAGCATGGGCCCGCTACTGTATCCCCTGTCAGACTTCCAAAGTGCAGAGGCATGTGCGTCTGCCAGTGCAGGATTTCGCTGTTCCAGACGGCAGGTTCCTGCACATCCATGTCGACCTAGTATGTCCCTTGCTGTGTTCGCGCGGGGCTACTCACCTACTGACTATCTTGGACAGGTGGGCGGAGGCGATACCGTTAACTGATATCTCCACTGAGGCTTGTGGGCGGGCTATCGTTTCAAATTGGATTGCTCGTTTCGGGGTTCCTTCCGATATCACTGCTGATCGTGGGGCCCAGTTCACATCCTCCCTGTGGAGTGGTATGGCGCAGCTGTATGGTGCAAAGCTGCACCAGACCACCGCGTATCATCCAGAGTCCAACGGTTTGGTTGAGCGTTTCCACAGGCACTGAAAGACGGCGTTGAAAGCTCTGCTCACCGGCCCCGATTAGGTCGACCAATTGTTTTGGGTTTTCCTAGGCATCAGAACCACACCTAACGAGGACCTCAACGCCTCCTCAGCCGAGCTGGTTTACGACTCGGTTTTGTGGGTACCTGGTGATTTTCTGCCTGTCCCCCGGGATCAGGAGGTCCCGGCTTCGGCAGTATTGGCTGACTTTCGCGAGCGGGCGCGCACTTTGGTCCCGGTTCCCATTTCTCGACACGGATTGTCTGCGGTGCATGTGCCTACGGGATTGTGCTTATGGTTTGCTTCGTAGGGATGCTCACCGCTCGCCGTTACAACGGTTGTACGAAGGTCCACACAGGGTGTTAAGGACTGGTACCTCGATGGTTACGTTGGTCATGGGTGGCAAGGAGGAGTTCGTCTCCATGAGCTGCCAGCACACATCGACGAAGATAGCCGGTGACAGTAGCCACTCCGCGGCATAGAGGACGTCCACCGGCCGTTTTGCCGTGTTACCCCCGGTTATGTTTCACCTGTCCCCTTTGTTACGCCCGTCTCTCTGGTTCTCTTTTGCCGGCCCCTACTGTTACGCTCGCCCTGCAACCTCGGACTACACGTTCCGGTCGAGCCGTCCGGTTACCCGTGCGTTTCCGTACCACGGATTCTGGGGGGCCATGTAGCGGCACCTGCTGGCGCACGCAGGTATTAAACCCGGCGTTCGGAAGCCGCAGTCACGTGACTCGGGAGGGGCTGCTAGTTTTTGCACGGTTTCGCTTTCGCGCGGCAGTTGAGTGCTGACCACCGTTGTGGTCAGACGTGTTGTAAGAACCTGCAAGCTAAGAAGCTACCTTGTTAATAAAATAAGTTACCAAAACTTAGTTGTCGTTCTTGTGACCGCCAAACCATTAGCTTAGAATTAAAAACAAGAAGTTCACTTCCAAGCTTCTGATGATATTGTATAATCCACCAAATTTGTGAGATAAAAACGAAAGAAAGAGAATTAAATAACAGAGATGTTTAAGAAGGATAGAGTGGTGATATTGGAGATCTGCAATTACACTGGAAATGTTGGGAATAATGTTAAGAGAAAAGGACAAAGAAGTGGATTAATTTGTGAAAGGTGTTCAGGTGAACCTTCACAGGATGCTTCACCCCCGTAAGGAAAGATGAATCGCTGGACCTGGTAATGAGGAAAGAAGAGGCCCAAGGAAGCAAAGAGTTTATAGAAAATCATTTTCAGGACATTGATCATTGTATTATTGGAGGTACATATGACTATTAAATATGTAGGGTTATTCGGCTTGGAGCTTACAGAATTATGAAATTAATTTGAATAGGTATACAACAGTGTGATGGATTTCGAGAGAGAATTGCATAATTAATCATAATATAATCAAAAACTGCAGGTCCTGGAAATCTGAAACTAAAGAAAATGCTGGAAGCAGTCAGGCAGCACCTGTGCCCTCAAATGTAAACATTGTCCTTCTTTCCACAGATGTAACCTGCTGTGTGTTTTCAGCATTTTTGTTTCTGTTTTGGAATCTTATTGGCTTCCCTTATGCAAAAAGTGCAATATTGCTTATTTTATGAGCAGAAAGTTAATATCCCCATCCTGCAGGGAACCATTGACAACATGCATAACTTTTTTTTTTCTGGAAGCCAAGTGCATAATAGCTCAATGATGCACTAACCTTCAGCGCAACGAGCTAAATAATCCATGGTTTGCTCTGATTTAATTCCCAGCTGTCCCATGTGCCTTTTTTCAGTATATTCTAAATTTCAAGAAGTACTCATTACTGCTCACACACTGTACGTTCTTTTTTGATAATTGCTTCCTGAATATATCCTGTGGGATATAGCTGTCTGATAAGAATCCTTTGCTCCAACCACTCTCTTTCTGCTCCCATTCATGTAGTATTCCAAGACAAATGTCTACTAATGTAGGCAACTGGTTTGTGCAGTATTAAAGTCAGGCAAACACCATCAATAACATTAGAAAAATAAAATGATTGAAATATTTATCAGTTTGTGCATCATCTTTGTAGAGCAGTCATTTATCTTTCAATAAACTGGTAAAAGTTGGAGATAAAGTTTTATGTTGCAAATAAATATGAGAGATTAAACACAGCTCTTTTTTTCTTTTTTTAAGTTTTTTTTAATTAGAAGCAAGTACATAATAAGAATATTTCATGTATAACAGTCATACATTGCCAATCTTATCAATATTATCAATTATTTAATGACTCTGCTTCTATATATATTTTTTTTTAATATAGATAGAAAATAAAAAAGAAAGAGAAAAAAAATGCATGATAGAGAAGAATGGCATAATTTACTAATAATACAACATTGGAGATAGGTTTGTAAATTATAAAGTATAACTTTTCATCTGCCCTCCATAGCGCCACCGGAAGTCCCTAAACACAGCTCTAATGTAATCTTATTTCGACAACACCACTGTGGTTGGCCTTTCATGTCCCGGGATGGTGGATAATTCTGAAGGTTCTGGTAGTTATGGTAGTTTGACTAATGTGTTAAGCAAATAGGGACCTCCTAAGTATTGGGAGGGAGAGTTAAAGGATAAGGCAGAAAAGCTACTATACTTGATCTAGTGGGCTTTCCCAAAAAGAAAGAGGACTTCCCACTGTTGAAATGGATACTTGCCACTGCACTAAGGCAGCAGGGTGTCATAATTGGCAAATTGAATAGTGAAAATGAAAGATTCAAGAAAGGTTAACTACTCTAGAAAGCACCGTGTGACCTTGACAGCAAAGGCTGCAAAGGAACTGGCTAAGAAGGTGGAATTGAAACTGCATGTAGATTAGCCTCTGTTAAACAGCAAAATAAATTAAATAAGAAGGAATGATATATGGACTTAGGAAAAGTGCACGCGATGTTATCACAGGATGACTGGGACCCAACCACTGGAATGGGGATATTTGACACTCAGTCGGATGGAGAATGGACAGAGGGGGAAGAAAGGGATAACAGGTCGGTAATAGATGCCAGACCCCTGTCCAGATGCATTGTCTTCAGAAAGGTAACGTTGGAAGAACAAACATATTGGTGGGTCAGTGGTGGTGGGAGATAGCAGCCTCACGTCCCTGGGTGTTAACGTCTTGGATGCACAGTCAGTAAAGAGGTGGACAGTAGTGCTCCATTATAGAGTTTATTGTCATATGTACAGGTAGGGTGATGGTCATGGTGCAATGAAAAATCTTGCTTGCCACAAATCACAGGCACATAGACTCAGACATTCGCACAAGAACAAATTATACATAACATACACATCAAATTTCTAAAAGAAAGAAGTTTGTGCAAAAAAAAGATGTACATGCATAGGCTTGTTTCTTTTCCTCATTATGTTTTTGCAATTACATCTTGTTTTTGGCACAGTCTTTTAGAAATTTGATGCGTACTTTATGTATAATTTGTTCTTGTGTATTTGTCTGAGTCTACGTCCGTGCTGCTGCTGCAGTAAGATATTTCATTACATTTGTAGACAAAAATGCTGGAGAAACTCAGCGGGTGAGACAGCATCTATGGAGCAAAGGAATAGGTGACGTTTCGGGTCGAGACCCTTCTTCGGACTGATGTGGGGTTATGGGGGGTGGGATTGGTTGGATCTGTGGTCGAGGAAGAAACGGTGGGCTTTAAGACCCTCCTGGTGGGGGATGGAGGTGTAGAGTGACTGGACATCCATGGTGAAGATGAAGGAATGGGGGCCTGGAAAACGGAAGCCATGGAGGAGACGAAGAGTGTGTGAGGTGTCTTGGACATAGGTAGGGAGGGATTAGACCAGGGGGGATAGGATGGAACCAACCAATCCCCGTCTACTGATACTCTCCTCCGCCTAGCGGAGCTGGTCCTTACCCTCAACAACCTTTCCTTTGACTCTTTCCATTTCCTCCAAATCCAAGGCGTAGCTGTGGGCATGCGCATGGGGCCAAGCTATGCCTGCTTCTTTGTAGGGAACGTCAAACAATCCTTGTTCGAGACGTACTGTGACCCTATCCCCGAACTTTACCTCTGCTACATTGACAACTGCATTGGTGCTACCTCCTGCACCCATGCAGAACTCACTGACTTCATCCATTTCACCACTAACTTCCATCTGGCACTCAAATTCACCTGGACCATTTCCGATATCTCCTTACTGTTTCTTGACCTCACTATCTCCATCGCAGGTAACCGACTACTCACCGATATCTACTACAAACCCACTGATTCCCATGGCTATCTGGACTACACTTTTTCCCACCCTGCTTCCTTTAAGGACTTGATCCCCTACCGTCTGCGCCTCACCTGCAACCAGGATAAGGTGTTCCAAACCAGGGCATCGGAGATGTCCTCATTCCTTAAGGAACAGGGGTTCCCCTCTTTGATCATAGATGAAGCTCTCACCAGGGTCTCTT
Source organism: Okamejei kenojei (assembly GCA_035221665.1). NCBI lineage: Eukaryota > Metazoa > Chordata > Chondrichthyes > Rajiformes > Rajidae > Okamejei > Okamejei kenojei. The sequence continues at coordinate 50,390,143 of CM069136.1, forward strand.
CTATATCCCGTAGCTCCGTTCTCACTCCCCATCCGCCCCACTCGTAACAAGGACAGAGTCCTCCCTGTCCTCACCTTCCACCCTACCAGCCGCCACATACATCAGATAATCCTCCAACATTTTCGCCACCTCCAATGGGATCCCACCAGTGGCCACATCTTCCCATCTCCTCCCCTTTTGGCTTTCCGCAGAGACTGCTCCCTCCGCAACTCCCTGGTCAATTCGTCACTTCCCACACAAACCACCTCCTCCCCTGGTACTTTCCCTTGCAACCGCAGTAAATTACCTCCTCCCTTGACTACATCCAGGGACCTAAGCAGTCTTTCCATGTGAGGCAGAGGTTCACCTGCCCCTCTTCCAACCTCATCTATTGCATCCGCTGCTCTAGGTGTCAACTGCTCTTTCGGGTCTACGTATACTCGCAGGCTTGGCGATCGCTTCGCCCAACACCTCCGCACAGTTCGCATTAACGAACCCGATCTTTCGGTGGCTCAGCACTTCAACTCCCCCTCCCATTCTGTATCCGACCTTTCTGTCCTGGGCCTCCTCCATGGCCAGAGTGTGTCCCACCATAAATTGGAGGAGCAGCACCTCATATTTTGCCTGGGTACTTTACACCCCAGTGGTATGACATTGACTTCGCCAATTTCAGGTAGTCCTTGCTTTCTCCCTCCTTCCCCTCACCTTACCAGCTCTCCTACAGCACACTGTCTCCACCTCTTCCTTTCTTCATCCCGCCCCCCTCCCCCACCCCCACATCAGTCTGAAGAAGGGTCTTGACCCGAAACATCACCTATTCCTTCACTCCATAGATGCTGCCTCACCCACTGAGTTTCTCCAGCATTTTTGCCTACCTTCGATTTTTCTAGCGTTCCTAAATAAGGAAGGATATACTTATATATTGGAGGGACTGCAACAGAAATTTAACAAGTTGATTCCTGGGAGGGGAGATTGTTCTATGAGGAAAAATTAAGCACTCTATGCCTCAACTCACCAGAGTTCAGAGGAATTGATCTCATTGACACATACAAAATATTTAAAGAGATGAACAGGGAAAATTCAGTGATGACATTTTCTTTGGATTTAGATCCAGCAGCTACAGTTTCAAAATAAGGGATTAACCATTGAGGATAAGGATGAAAATAAAATTTATTCTTTCTGGTGGTAGTAAATCTTTGGAATTCTCTAGCCAAGAAATGCTATGGGAGCTTGGTTATTAAGCATATTCAAGACAAAGGTTGATGGATGAAATCTAGGGTGATAACTCTTCCACTACCTTCTCCAAAGTGACCCTTGTGATTGCCTGCAGTGCCGTTGGGCTCATTCCATATACATGCCATCCAGCGATAGGCACACCAGCTATAAGCATGTACGCTTTGGAAGTACATTTTGAGTCTAGGTGTCTAGTTGGAAATCTTGTATAGAAGGTTCACACCTAATACTGATTAAGAACAGAGGCTGCATAATGCTGTAGAGCAGCATGGCACATGGGTGGAAATTGAGCCTTTAAATTGCCTGATTCACAGTGTTTTTCCGTAAGTAGGTGTAACTAAATATATGCAAATTTCAAGGATTCGGATCAATGAATGGAGAAAGCACATGCTGAGGAGTCCAAATAACAATTTATTAAAGCAAAAGTAAAACACAGAAAAAGTATCAACTATCAATAAAGTAACAATACAAAAATAACAGGTCTAACGCCACTCTGAGTGTTTGATTCTCCTGTCTGCCGTCTTGTCACCAAGCTCATTCTCTCTCTCCCTCTCCCAAAGATGAAGCTCTTTCTCTCCCTGAAGGTGAAGCTCATGCTCACATGGTAGAAGCATGTTTCTATATATATATTCATTTTTATCTCTAAGAGCAACAGGTGATTATGTTTCAAACTAGCTATCCTCCTTGTTACCATAATTGTATGAGTTATGTGTCCTATCAGACACTGAGCTAGGATGTCACGGATGGCCCTGGGAAAGAAAAGCTTATCTTACTGACCTCATGTCCTCATGATCTACTAGCCTAAGCATTCTTCGAAAACATCTACTTCTTTTCCTAAGCAGGGTTTGAAATGTGGTGCTGCTAATTTAGCTGACAACTCTATTTTAGCTGACATAGTCTGTTTAACCTTTACATTAAAGTAAGCAATAACTGCTGACTCCTGATTGATGAGTAATGGAGAGTGTCCTGGATTTGTGCATTCGCAAGGTCATATATTGAGTAGGTTATTATTGTTGGACATTTAGCTTCATAGACTCATACGGCTTGGAAACAGACCCTTCGGCCCAACTAGTCCCACCTGCCTGCATTTGGCCCATATCCTTCTAAACCTGTTCTATCCATGTACCTGTCAAATGTTTCTTAAACGTTACGATAGTACCTGCCTCAACTACCTCTTCCGGCACCTCGTTCCGTACATCTACCATCCTTGGCGTGACAAAATTACCCCTCAGGTTCCTATTAAATCTTGTCCCCTTAAACCTTTGTCCTCTAGTTTCTGATTCCCCTACTCTGGGCAAGAGACTCTGCGTCTGCCCAATGTCTCCCGGCAGGCCGTGGAGAAGTCAGGGCCGGAGCTCGCACATCGGAGCCCGCGGCAGACGGAGTCCATGGAGCCCGCATCCGGCGGGAAGACCGCGGGTTGGAGCCCTCAGCCGACAGAGTCGACGGAGCTTGTAGACAGTCCCTGGGTCGACAGAGCCGCGGATTGGGATCCACAGCCGACAATTAGCCTGTGAAGCTGGAGCCTCGCGGGCAGCAGTCGATGATGGCGCCGACGGAGAGTAGTGGATGGACCACACGGAAGTGAGGATGCCACTGCCGGGCGAAGGAACTATGGAGGATCCGGCGTGGGGAACCGTCGTGAGGGAGGGGGAAGAATAATGAACAATGGAGGACCCGGCGTGGGGGGACCACTGTGATGGAGGGGGAGGAGGTGGGGAGAGGACAAAAGGGGACCTGGCACGGGAGTACTTTGGAACTTTGTAAACGCCGTATGTGGCAATTATTTTCATACATTGGGTATGCAAGCAAAGAATTTCACTATGACTTGTCACGTGACAATAAAGTATTCATTCATTCAAGATTTTGTACACCTCTATAACGTCACCCATCATCCTTCTGCGCTCTACAGAATAGAGTCTTAGCCTGCTCAACCTCTCCCTATTGTTCAGGCCTTCAAGTCCCAACAACTTCCTCGTAAATCTTCCCTGCACCCTTTACAGCTTGACTACATCTTTCCTATAACATGGTGTCCAACGCTGAACACAATATTCTAAATGCAGCCTCACCAATGTCTTACATAACTGCAACATGACCTCACAAATTCTATACTCAATGCTCTGACTGAATTGTGCAGCTGTGCCTTTGATTGTAGCTCAACTGCAATGCCTGATGATCACACAGCATTCATGTAAGGAGAAGTTACCTCATAACCCACTGTATTTATCCACTGGAGCAGTATATTTTTATTTATTCCTTCATGGAATGAAAACATAACTGGCAAGGCTGACATTGGTGAGTATGAATAACATACAAAAACAGATTAAGGATAGATATTGGATTTTCTTCCCTGAAAACAGATAGGTTTACACTGGCACCTTATTTAGTGCTATTCCACTGGTTTGTCACTGAACTGTTTGTTATAGTGGGTGTTATTGTAGATAGTGAAGCTATTTGTCCAGAATTGCAGCTTGATCTTGATCTTGGGCTGAGGAATGGTTGATCGAATTTAACACAGAGAAATGTAAGGTGTTGTATTTGGGAAGTCTAACATTGGCAGGACCTGCACAGTGGGCTCTGATGGGTGTTGTAGAGCAGAGGTATCTTGGGATGCAGGTATATAGTTCCTTGAACGTGGTGTCACATGTAGATAGGGTGATCAAAAAGTATTTCAGAGTATTGAATATAGAAGTTGCAAAGTCATGTAGCTGTTTTATGGATGTTGGTGAGGCCACATTTAGAGTATTGTGTTCAGTTTTAATCACCATTTTATAGGAAAGATGTTGTCAAGCTGGAATGGGTACTGAGAATATTTATAAGGATATTGCCAGGACTTGAGGGCCTGTGCTATCAGGAGAGGTTGAGCAGGCTAAGACTTTATTTCTTGGAATACAGGAGGATGAGAATACATCAGGTTGAAGCACAAAATCTTTTGCCCAGAGTATGGGAATCGAGAACCAGAGGACATAGGTTTAAGGTGAGGGGAGAGAGATCTAAAAGGAACTTGAAGGGCAACTTTTTTACAGCAAGGGTGGTGGGTGTGTGGAACGAGCCACCAGATGAGGTAGTTGAAGTAGTATTGTTTAAGAAATACTTAAACAGTTACATGGATAGGATGGGTTTAGAGGGATATGAGCCAAAAGCAAGCATGTTGGACCGGTGTAGATGGGGCATGTTGGCTGGCATGTGCAGGTTCGGCCAAAGGACCTGTTTTTAACGCTCTATAATTCTATGACTATGACACCTTGATTCTGGGTCCGAACACTCATAGGTCATCCCTTTTTCTTTTAAGGTGTTGCTGTTGCACCTCACTTATGTTACATCCAGACAACAGTGATCAATAATGAATATTTTCTAGGATTAATGTGAGGTAATTTCATATTGTAATGCTGAAAATGGCATAACATTATTAATTACAGCATTGATTATCTGTTTCATATTGGAAATGCATCATCCACACAAGGAAAAATGCTCACAGGGAGTGCCAGAATAAATTTCCAGATTGGCTTAATGTGATTCTGAAATGTTATGATAGGATTTGACTGGGTTAAAGCCATTTTCAATGTATACTGAGAAAATAATAGAAAAATAGAACCCAATTTTCAAGCCGTAAATAGAAGTGTATTTTTTGAATTAACCTGTGACAGGTTTGATATAGACCATAGCACTTCTTGATTTGAGCCTATCTAAAATGAATACTTTTAGTATCAATCTTAATTACCTTCGCAAACAGCAATTCTATTTTATTTGTTTCATAATCAAATTTGAAAACCTGAAGACCTCAAAGATATATATGAATTGTCAATGCTTATATTATAGTCTTCTTCTTCTTGCGTATGGCGTGCACAGCGTAAAGCTGTAGATCAAGGGTAGACATCCAGCCCAGGACAGCATCAGTTACTGGGAGGATAGCTTTGATGCCACCAGGGAAAAGCCTCAGTGAGCAGTCATTCACGATGCGTGGGATGGTCTGGTCTGGGTGTCCGCAGTCGCAAGCTGGGCTGTCTGCACCACTTATGCAGGTGATGGGCTGTTCTTGCATGGAGAGTGCGGATTTTGTTCAGAGCTAGCAATTGCTTGCGATGGAAGTCAAAACCTGGTGGTTTCACTGTGGGGTCTGTGATGACCTCTCTGTTGTTGGTGTTGGCATCTTTCCACGCTCTGGAACTTCAGAGGACTTCAGGCACATATTAGGCAGATTGTTCAAGTCATCATGGATGGGAAGGTCAGGGTTAGTTAGCCTCGATGGTGCACCAATCTTTCACCATCCTCTCCCTTCTGCGTATGCTGGGAGGGGTGATATGAGAGAGATCAGGGAGCCACTGCAAAGGTGTTGACTTAAGCGTCCCTATAATGACCCGCATTGCAGAGTTAAGGACAGTGTCAACTCGTTTGGTGTGACAGCTATTAGCCCAAGCTGTTGAGCAAAACTTGGCTGTTGAGTAGACTAGGGCTAAGCTTGCAGTACGGAGGGTGCGTGCATTGGATCACCAGCTGTTGCCCACAAGTTTCCTGATGATGTTGACCCTTGTTTTCAGTTTATCAGCCCCCTCTTCAGGTGTTCACGATAGGTGAGGGTGCGATCCAGGGTGACTCCGAGGTACTTGGGGAATTCTTCATTTTTCACCGGCTTACTGCTGAGGTGAAAAGCAGTGACAGTTGCCTTAGATGGGTAAGGGCGAAGTCCTGAAGTACTCCTCCATCCCCTTCAAGTCTTGGGTTAGCACTCTGCTGATATCCTCAAGGGCATATCCTCATCTGCATATGCAAACTTCCTGGATGAGGTAGTTGGCATGTCACTCACATAAATGTTGAAGAGTAGGGGAGCTAGGACAGAGCCCTGGGGGAGACCATCATTCAGGGTCCAGTATTATAGTACCTTGTTTTCATCTGTATTATAGTACCTTGTATTCATCTGTAATGATATTCAAAATTTGTTGAAATGTGATCCTCTGCATAAAATGTTTGGCCTTCTGGAACTCCTGAGATGTAAGAGCTGAAATCTAGTAACTACTTATCAAAAGTTTTAAATTGCCATATCTATTTGCTGCTGGCAGCTAGGAGTAAAGGGCCTGTCCCACTTGGCCGTCATATGCGCCTCATTTACGCGTCATATGTACGCACGGGTACCGTGTGGGTAGTGCGGGACAGGCACATGGAGAGGCGTGGATGAGTGTGGAGTTGCGTCCTGTATGAAATCCTCGCGCGCCACCTGCGTGAAGTATCACGTACGCACACTGATGCATTGTGTACGCACGCTGATGCATTGGCGTCGCACGCTGCGTCCCGACGTCTCACGTGTATCGCGTGGTGACAAGTAGTTATGTCACCGTGCATAACCATGCGTCGCCGCGCACGGCCGGGTATTCTTATGATGTCACACGCACAAGACGGCATGATGACTCGTGATTTGTGTGCGACATCGCGCGTAACGACGCTTCAACAAATTTTACATATGACGCATAAATGAGGCGCAAATGATGGCCAAATGGGACAGGCTCTTAAGTTCAAAGACAAATATGCTGTAACTGTTGTAATACATAGTTTGGAAGTCATGCTGCTGGTCACCAAGAAGACTTCTTGATTACCCAGATTTGGAACTGACGTTTTGTGTCGAGATCCTTCTTCAATCTGAAGAAGAGTGTAAAACGTCACCCATTCCTTCTCTCCAGAGACGCTGCATGTCCCGCTGAGTTACTCCAACTTTTTGTGTTTTTCTTTGGTTGAAACAAGCATCTGCAGTTCGTTCCTGCACAAGTAAAAAAAATCATTCTATGATCTATCCCTTAGATTTTCCTCACAACTTTGGTTTAGGTTTGTTATTGGCACATGTGCAGAGGTAGAGTGAAATGTTTTTGTTTTGCATGGTATTCAATCAAATCTGATAATTTTATACATAAACTAGACCAAGTGCAGACCCATTGGGTCTGTTCCCGCAACACGCGGTTGCGAGGGGAGGGGGCGGCCTGAGGCATCACACACACACTAACCAATCTCTCTCACACACACATACACTAACCATCCTCATTGATATTATATTAATATTATTAATTCACTCCTTTTACCCCATGCCCTGCCCTATCAACTCACACATAGCTCCCAATTTGCAGGCACGGAGGGGGAGACGGAGGCACAGAAAGGGAGACAGAGGCACAGAGAGGGAGACATGGAGGCACAGAGAGGGAGACACGAAGGCACAGAGAGCGACACGGAGGCACAGAGAGAGACATGGAGCCACAGAGAGAGACATGGAGGCACAGAGAGAGACGGAGGCACATAGGGACACGGAGGCACAGAGAGGGACACGGAGGCACAGAGAGGGACACGGAGGCACAGAGAAGGACACGGAGACACAGAGAGTGACACAGAGGCACACAGAGAAGGGCACGGAGGCACATAGAGGGAATCGGAGGCACAGAGAAGAGCACAGAGAGGGACACGGAGGCACACAGAGAGGGAGACAGAGGCACAGAGAGGGACACGGATGAACAGAGAGGGAGACGGAGGCACAGAGAGGGACAGAGGCACAGAGAGGGGCACAGAGAGGGACACGGAGGCACACAGAGAGGGACTCGGAGGCACACAGAGAGGGACTCGGAGGCACACAGAGAGGGACACGGAGGAAGACAGAGAGGGACACAGAGCCACACAGAGAGGGACATGGAGCCACACAGAGAGGGACACGGAACCACACAGAGGGACACGGATGCACACAGAGAGGGACACGGAGGCACACAGAGAGGGACACGGAGGCACACAGAGAGGGACATGGAGGCGCACAGAGAGGGTCACAGAGGCACACACAGAGGGTCACGGAGGCACACGCAGAAAGGGTCACGGAGGCACAGAGAGGGACACGGAGGCACATAGAGAGGGACACGGAGGCACATAGAGAGGGACACGGAGGCACACAGAGAGGGACACGGAGGCACACAGATAGGGACACGGAGGTACACACAGAGAGGGTCACGGAGGCACACAGAGAGGGACATGGAGGCACACAAAGAGGGACACATAGAGGGACACACTAAGAGGGACACACAGAGAGGGGCACAGAGGCAGGGGAACTTCCTGCCTTTTGGATCTGGGGTTTCCGATTTGCGGCGTCTTTTGAGTGGGAGACCCTGCTGGTGCGATCGGAGTGGACGATCAAAAGCAGCAGAGAGCCAGCCGATTGAGAGAGAGGGTGGAGAGAGAGCGGGGGGAGAGAGAGGGAAGGGGAGAGAGGGGATATTGGGGGAGAGAGGAAGGAGGGGGGGAGAGAGGGGGGAGGGGGAGGGGGGGGAATGGGGGAGAGGGGAGAAGGGATGGGGAGAAGGGATGGGGAGAAGGGAGGGGAGAGAAGGGAGGGGGAGAAGGGAGGGGGGAAGAAGGGAGGGAGGAGAGGGATGGGGCCGCCCTGCAGCCATAGGCCTCAGAGTGATCCTCAGCTCCATGGCCTCACATCCTCGGCGCTTCAGACCCCGAGTATGGGGAGGGTGGAGTGGGCGGGCCGGCTGGAGTCCAGCAGCGGGAGGCGTGGCGCGAGCGTACTTGGAGGCATACTGGAGGCAGGTGGGCCTGGATTGGTCGGCATGTGGGCATTGTGACGTCAGCAGCTGGTAAGAGCCGTTTAGATCTTAAAAAATTGAGTTGTGTTTGAGTTTTGTGATAATATTTTACTCAAAATCTGGGGAAATAATTGACCAAGGAGTGGATGTGCGAATGTAAAAGTAAAATCGCTAGCGAAATGGTAAAAATCTCTGCAATTTTGCGTCTGGTTTGCGTGGAGTAACAAATCAAATGCAAAACGCCGTACACCCACACACACACAGAGTTTTAAAAGTATATAGATATACAATCAAACCAAACTCAAGTATAATATCAGTATATTGAAATGAAAGACGCGTAATACAGAAATCCAACTGGTGTTGGAAGCATATTTTGTAAGCCTACACTCATTGAATATGATGAAACTCCACAAGTATATCTGCTGAGAAAACAGCTTAAATTTGTTTCCTAGAATCCAATATGAACAAATAAAGCAAGGATTTGAAAAGGGGTTTGAAGTACTGACAGAACCATTACCGTTTCATAACTTGTTGGCATACTAAATCTTAACTACCAACAAAGCAAAATGGAGAACTGTGTGGTGTGGGGCAAACATGACGTGGTAAATTTCTCATAGTGGTTAAAAGTCAAATTCCAAATGAATATTTGACTACACTCTATTTCCTGTGCTACCATATAACCATATAACCATATAACAATTACAGCACGGAAACAGGCCCTCTCGGCCCTTCCAGTCTGTGCCGACCATTTGTTTTCCCATCTACCTGCACTCAGATCATACCCCTCCATTCCCTTCCCGTCCATATACCTATCCACTTTACTTTTAAATGTTAAAATCGATCCTGCCTCCACCACTTCTGCTGGAAGCTCATTCCACACAGCCACCACCCTCTGAGTAAAGAAGTTCCCCCTCACGTTACCCCTAAACTTCTGTCCCTTAATTCTCATGTCATGCCCTCTTGTTTGAATCTTCCCTCCCCTCAATGGGAAAAGCTTATCCACGTCAACTCTGTCTATCCTTTCATCATTTTTAAAGACCTCAATCAAGTCCCCCCTTAACCTTCTGCTCTCCAAAGAATAAAGACCTAACTTGTTCAACCTTTGTCTGTAACATAGTTGCTGGAACCCTGGCAACATTCTAGTAAATCTCCTCTGTACTCTCTCTATTTTGTTGACATCCTTCCTATAATTAGGCGACCAAAATTGTACACCATACTTCAGAATTGGTCTTACCAATGCCTTGTACAATTTTAACATTACTTCTCTACTCCTGTATTCAATGCTCTGATTTATAAAGGCCAGCACACCAAAGGCTTTCTTTACCACCCTATCTACATGCGATTCCACCTTCAGGGAACTGTTATGCACAGTTATTCCTAGATCCCTCTGTTCCACAGCATTCCTCAATTCCCTACCATTTACCATGTACGTCCTATTTTGATTTGTCCTGCCAAGATGTAGCACTTCACACTTAACAACATTAAACTCCATCTGCCATCTTTCAGCCCACTTTTCCAAATGGCCCAAATCTCTCTGTAGACTTTGAAAATCTACTTCTTTATCCACAACACCACCTATCTTAGTATCATCTGCATACTTACTTATCCAATTTTCCACCCCACCATCCAGATCATTGATGTACATGACAAACAACAGTGGACCCAACACAGATCCCTGAGGCACCCCACTGGCCACCGGCTTCCAACCTGACAAACAGCCATCCACCATTACTCTCTGACATCTCCCATTCAGCCACTGTTGAATCCATCTTGCTACTCCGCCATTAACACCCCAAAGATTGAACTTCTTAACCAACCTTCCATGGGGAACCTTGTCAAAGGCCTTACTGAAATCCATATAGACAACATCCACTGCTTTACCCTCATCAATTTCCCTAGTTACCGCTTCAAAAAATTCAAGATGGTTTGTCAAACATGACCATCCAGGCACAAATCCATGTTGACTGTTCCTGATCAGACCCTGTTTATCCAGATGCTTATATATATTATCTCTAAGTATCCTTTCCATTAATTTGCCCACCACTGACGTCAAACTAATAGGTCTATAATTGCTAGGTTTATTCTTTGAACCCTTTTTAAACAATGGAACAACATGCGCAGTACGCCAATCCTCCGGCACTATTCCCGTTTCTAATGACATTTGAAATATTTCTGTCATAGCTCCTGCTATTTCTACACTAACTTCCCTCAATGTCCTAGGGAATATCCTGTCAGGACCTGGAGACTTATCCACTTTTATATTTTTCAAAAGTGTCAGTACTTCCTCCTCTTTGAAATCTCATAGTTTCCATAGCTACTCTACTTTTTACCCTTAACTCACAGAGTTCAATATCCTTCTCCTTGGTGAATACCGAAGAAAAGAAATTGTTCAATATCTCCCCCATCTCTTTTGGCTCTGCAGATAGCTGTCCATTCTGGTTCTCTAATGGTCCAATTTTATCCCTCGTTATCCTTTTGCTATTAATATAGCTGTAGAAACCCTTTGGGTTTACTTTCACCTTTCTTGCCAAAGCAACCTCATATCTTCTTTTAGCCTTCCTAATTTCTTTCTTAAGATTCTTTTTACATTCTTTATACTCCTCTAGCACCTCATTTACTCCATGCCTCCTATAATTATTGTAGATATCTCTCTTTTTTCGAAACAAGTGTCCAATTTCCCTTGAAAACCATGGCTCTTTCCAATTTTTACTATTTCCTTTCAACCTAACAGGGACAATGGCTGAAGCTATTTCTGCCAGTGATATGGGTTCATCCAATCTTTCCCTAAAATCTAATGAGAGTTTGGGAATATTTAGACTGCTCAGAAAGTCATGCATTACCTTATGATCCTGTTGAGATTCTGAAGTATAAAGCTGGGAATAAAAGTCTCTGAAAGCATCATTAATTTGCAAGTGATCCGAAGTGAACTGGCCATTAAGCATGCGAATTTTAGAAATATTCTCTCGCTTTAGCACTTTTAAGTTGATTTGCAAGTAATTTGTCAGTTTTATCTCCATATGTATAAAACATGGCTTTATTTTTTTAAAGTTTGTGTTCAATTGCGTGAGTAGTGAGTAGATCAAATTTGGTTTTTAGTTCCAATCGTTTTTTATAAAGAGTTGGATTTTGAGTTTGCGCATATTGCTTGTCAATTTCTCCAATTTGACTTATTGTATCATATGTACATCATGAGTGTGGGCCGGTAACAAACAAACATATTTTATCATTTACAAGAATACCTCAATTCTGGTACATTTTCAAGGTTTCAAATATATAAAGATCGACTGGTGCCAAGTGCAATGTCATGTCATTATCAGAATTTAAACACATCTGTAATGCCTAATGTATTGAAAACACTTCAGCCACTTTGCTCGCCTATGGGGGAGGGGAGCTGTTCCCACTTGGAGAAACTGAACTGAATTGCCGCCTGAAGTCACAAGCTCACAAACTGAAGTTTTTAATTGTCCATGGGAAAACTGCAACTCTGCTTCGCATTAACGCATGCCAGGATCTAGGACTGGTTATTTTTGGGCCTGCTGTCCATCAAATATCTCCCACTGAGGGCTCCACCCAACAGATACTTTCACATTACAAAAAAGTATTTGACGATAAGCTTGGAAAACTGCCCATCAAATACAACATCGCCACTGATCGAAATGTCTTACCTGTGGTTCGAGCACCACACCGCATTCCTCACGCTATGCGCGATAGAGTATACAATGAGCTCCAGCGGATAGTGTCCCCAGGTGTCATTGCTACAGTCACCAACCCATCCGACTGGTGGTTGCAACAAAGGAGAACAAGGATGAAATCCAAATCTGCATCTACCACAGAGACCTGAACACAGCGATCAGATGCCCACACTACCCGATGTGTACAGTAGAGGAAGTTGCTGCTCAGATAGGCAGTACATCCGTGTTTTCTGTTCTGGATGCCAAAAGTTCATTCTGGCAGATCCCGCTGGATCCTGACTCATACAATCTCACCACGTTCGGCACCCCTTTGGCCACTATAAATTTCTGCGGATGCACTTTGGCATCAACCCTGCTAGTGAGGTATTCCAAAGCACAATGGAATAATTATTTGCGGGGTATCCGTGTGCCATCATTGTCGATGATATTCTCGTTGCCGGATGCAACACGGCTGAACATTATGCCAACTTGAAAAAAGTACTAGACCATGCTAAAGACATCCATCTCAAGCTCAACCCTCTAAAATGCAGATTTTGTGTCAAGAAGGTCAACTATGTCGGACATGTATTCACCGATGATGGCCTCAAACCAGACCCATCCAAGACCACTGCCATCTATGAGATGCCAGCTCCCACTGATGTTACAAGTTTGCAGAGATTCCTGGGAATTGTCAACTACTTGGGGAAATTCATTCCCAACCTCAGCAAAATATCTGCTTCCCTGCGACAGCTGATTCACAAGGACACTGCTTGGTCCTGGTACCCACAACACCAGAGAGCTTTTGAAATTGCAATTGTCCAGTGCTCCAAGCCTCACCTACTTTACTTTGAAGTAACCGGTGACGCTTATGTGTGATGCATCCCAATATGTACTTGGTGCTGCTTGCCTACAGACTTCCACCGAAGGAGACAGCAGACCTATTGCTTACGCCTCCCGCACCCTGTCTGAGACTGAACAATGTTATGCCCAGATCGAAAAGGAATTACTTGCCGTGGTTTTTGCCTGCACGAAATTCAAGGACTTTATTTTTGGCAAGCCCGTGACTGTTGAAACAGACCACCAGCCGCTGGTCACATTTCTGAACAAACCCATTCATGCTGCTCCGGCTCGCCTGCAACGGATGATGATGCAGCTACAGTGTTTCGATTTCACCATAGTCTACAAAAGGGGCAAGGACATGCACCTAACACTCTATCAAGAGCCCCACATAAAACTTGCGAACAACAGCCGTCAGTAAACTTTGCTCAATTATGGGATTTTCACCATGTCACCAGCAGTCCTGAATTTCCACAGTCCAACGGACTTGCAGAACGGGCGGTCCATAGCGCCAAACAATTAATGGAGCGCTCACACCTTGCTAAATCCGATGTATTCTTGGACCTGCTTAACTTAAAGAACATCGCCCGTGACCCAATACTGCGGTCTCCAGCCCAATGCTTGATGTGTCGGCAGACCCGTGCTGCCCTGCCCGTGCCTCAGCAGCTGCTGCAGCCACAGGTCCGTTCACTTCCTGTCATCCAGGAACAACTCCAACTGAAAAGCGATGCCCAGAAGCGATTTTTCGATAAGTCCAGCAAACCACTTAAACCTCTCTCCAGTGGGCAAGTTGTTCGCCTTCAGACCAACAAGGGCTATGGCCGTTTGGCTCACATCCACAGCCCTGCCAAGGAGCCACGCTCGTACCTGGTAAGCGCTGACGGAGGAATTTACAGACGCAACAGTCAACATCTCCTTCCCGTGAAGGAACCATGTCCTGCGGTCTCGTATCCAGAAGCCACGTGTCCGATCTACCCTTCTAGTGTTGGACTGTCTCTTCCCTCATGCTCTGCTGCTGCAGACCAACCATTGGCTATGCCCCCGACGCCCTCACCACAACGTTCGGTGCCCCGGTCGCTGGCTTAGCCGTGTTCACCCCTCCGGGTTTCCAGTGCTCTCTCTGCATGGGTCCCGGTTATTTCCCCGTATGAAGGGAGGAGACGCGGATCTACACCGCATGCGCACGGGACAAGTTTGTAGGCCACCCCTTAGATACGGGAATTTTGTTTAAACCATCTGTACGTCCCTATATGCACCATTACCATTTTGGGTACTGTATTATTCAGTCATCACATAGTAGTATGTTTATTCTTATAGGTCACCTAGATTTAGATGTGTTTCCCTTTTATTTCTACAAGGAAAGATGTAGATTTTCACTTTACTTACTAACCAATGGTGTGCTTTATTATTAGAAGCTCGGCCTACTACACTGTTCATATTATTGCAACCCAACTCATGCTGGCATTCTACATTGCTACCCAGCTGAAGCAACATGTTGTAATGTGTTATAAGTGCATTTTAATAAATATTGTTGTACCATGTTCGTGAGTATAACTGGGTCATTTGACATATACTATTCAGCATTTACTTGCATATACATGAAATTAACTTAACCAGTTTAACACGGAAGTCTTGTGTTGTTGTTACTGAATATCACTATTCATTGAACTGCTTGATTGAATTTAACCGTGTCATAAATGCAGAATGTGGCTATACTGTCTGCTTTTGGAATGACTGCAATCAATTTGCCCCAATCACTGTGATCTACCTACCAAAGTCACCTTCTCCAATTTATCTAATTTCTTTTCAGCTTGAGTCTAAAGATTTGTCCTAAATCAAAATGGGATCTGTCCATTTCCCTCCACAAATACCGCATGGCCCACTGAGTTAATCATAGTCCATAGATACAGCATGGAAACATTTCGGCTCAACTTTCCCACGATGTCCATTTTATTGATCTTTAATATTATCATAGGAAGAAGGTAGTATCATGTATTGTAGATGACAGGAAAGACTATCCTTGAATCTAGTGGTACACACTTTCAAGATTTCAAACGTTCTGGAGAGAATATGAATGCAACCCACTCTAAGGATGTGTTCCTGACCTATTTTGTTTCAACCATTTGCGCTTTTCACAGCTGTAACACTATAATTTGCACTCCGTTTCCTTGCGACTTTCACACCAACCTCCTACACAGTAGGGCCAAATTACAGAAGCCAATTAACCTACAAATCTGCACGTTTTGGGGATGTGGGAGGAAACTGGACACCTGTAGGAAACCTACAGTAGATAAGATAAATGATCACTGTCATTTTCTCGAGGTAGATGAGTCAAAAAGTAGAGGGCAGAGATTTAAATTGAGAGGGGCAAGATTTAAAGGGGACTCAAGGGTAACCCGTTTCCCACAGAGGGTGGTGGGTACAAGCTGCAAGAGGAAGTTGTAGAGGTGGGTACAATTGTCTGTTTCCATGCTGTAAAACACTATAACCTGATGTGTAAGAAAAAGAGGGGTCATTTTTGCATACTTGTCAATGGTTGTTGGAACAATCCCATAATGCTAAAAATCATCTGTGTGTTTCCAACTCCAAACTTATTTTGATTAACAAATTAATAATTCTACATTTCAACAATGGTTTATTCATTCAAGCTGAGAAGTATTGAAGGCCCTGATGTGCATGTAAGCAGTTATTTGAAGTTTGAAGTTTGAAAATATAGTGTTATTATTTTTCAACTAATTTCTTGGTCTTACTAAGAAGTTGGAAACGGACAGGAGTGATGTAATCACAATCTTAATAAAGGAACCAGCAGGAGCTACTTTTGAAACATTGCTTTTTTTTTGCAAAATAACCCACTATCTCTTATGAACACCAACATTAACAATCACACATTAGGGAATTACATTCAAAATGCTCCTTTGGTTAAAACACCATGATCAAAAGAAATACAGTGTTGAATGGCAAAGATCAATTTAGTTCAGTAAATTCTGTCAAATAGGTGAAATTCACTTTCTGACAGTAGAAACTCATGCAAAGATAACAGCAATAGAAGCTCCAAGCTCCCAGTACTTAACATGGCCTCTAGCCTACAGAGCCAATTGGTATCAATGTCGATCTCAGAGATGGTGGTTATGCAATCTTATGGCTCTGCTTATCTTAGGTGTAATTGGCTCATATAGGTAGGATTCAACCTCCTGGACATTGTTAGCAATCTATATCAAATAAGAACATAATGTTAAGCTGTATAGTGGCTGTATACATGAATAGATCTTTCAGCATTAAAACAATGGAGTGACGTATGCAGGCATTGTTTGGAGTTTTTTTCTTATATTACAATACTTACCATATTTCTGTTTTTATATTTCAGTCTGATTATGTTAAAGTTAAAGTGTGCACAGAGGACTGTATTTATTTCAGAGTTTTGAGTAATATACTGAATCTTTGGGAAATGTTCAGAATGACTGGCTGCAGTGACTGCCCACCTCTGCATGTCTAGCTCAATCTCACTGGCCTCCACAGCCTGGAGTTGGGTAATGTGCTCCAAGTGATGACTCAGATTGGGGGCCAAACCCCAGCATGCTCTGAAAGAAGCTAATATGCAGAGGAGCTTTGGTTTGTCAAAGTTAAGAAACAGTTTTTGACATTCACATACATTTTTTAAAAATGATATTGTGGCGTCAGCCACTTACGCTCGAACCCTCGTCAGGAGATACGAGGGCGGGCACGTGACGTCATGGGCTAGAGGGAGTGTCCTGGTACTTAAGGTCTCTTACCTCGAGACCTAGGAGAGTCAACAGGTAGCTGAGCCCAAGAGTACAACCTCGCTCAGCTACAGCAACTTTGTAATATAGTTAGCGCACCCACCTAACGTGTCACTACTGAATAAACAACCGTTTGAACCGACCTGATGTCTCACCTTTATTCACCACGTATGGTGCCGCTACATTGGTGACCCGACTGTCCCATATTGAAATTTGGATTTCTCCTGAAGCACGCAGCCTCGGGAGACCTGATGTCTGCAGCCGGTTGCCCAGCCCTGCAGAACTACGCTGCCGCCAACCAGGCCCAGCAGTGAGGTATGCCGCGTCTTCCCCACCAGCTGCTGCTCACCGGAGATGAGAAGCCGCGGCTGCCGCCGCCCTCCCTCTCCCGGCAACGGCGCAGGCCCTGCTTCCAACCCCCACACCGCTCCAGGCCTTGTGTGACGGCCGCCGAGCTCCTCCGCATGACCTGCCCGGAGCCCACCACCGGAGCGGAGAGGTTGTACCAGCCGCTGCTGCCCCACCAGCTGCTGCAGGAGCTGCGAGCCTAGCAGCCTCCTGCCCACGGCAACCCCGACACACGCCCGACAGCTCTGGGAGCAGAGAGTACCCGCCGCTCTCCCGCTCCCGGCAACGGACTAGGCTCCAGGCCCTGCACCGGGCTTCACCACGGACATGGTTTCAGCCCCGGCACCGCACCAGGCCTCACCGCATCTCCAGGCCTTGCACCGGACCCGGCCTCACCGCGGGCAAGGCTCCAGGCCCTGCACCGGCCTCACCTCACCCGGGCTCACCGCTCCAGACCCGGCACCGCAACAGGCCTTACCATGGCCACGGCTCTACGTCCTGCCCTGCACCACGCCTGGCCCCGCTGACCGCTGCCCAGGGCCTAGCCACCCGATAGGGCGGGCTTACCTGAGGCGACCGCCGTGGAGACGCCCTTCTGCTCCTCACCGGTCTTCAATTGCTGGTGAATCCGCTTCAGCCGGCCGACAAGATGGCCGCCGCACCATCTTGAAACAAGCGGCCGCCCGACTACAAAAATGGCCGCCGCGGACGGCCGGAAGTGAAGTACGAACTTACTGACCGCCGTCTACAGCGCCACCTTCCGGCCGGATGCCGTCACTGCAGCCTCACTGCCGACCACAGCGCCACCTTCGGCCGGATGCCGTCACTGCAGCCTCACTGCCGACCACAGCGCCACCTTCCGGCCGGATGCCGTCACTACAGCCTCACTGCCTCACGTCCGACCACAGCGCCACCTTCCGGCCGGATGCCGTCACTGCAGCCTCACTGCTGACCACAGCGTCACCTTTCCGGCCGGATGCCGTCACTGCAGCCTCACAGCGCCCACAGCGCCACATTCAGGCCGGAGGGCTGTCCCTGCAGCATATCCTGCACTATGAACACTGGACAATATGAGCTTTGGGACACTGATTGCACTGTGATCTGTTTTTTTACTGTTCATTTTTGTGTTCACTGCATTTCTACACTCGGTTCAGAAATTAGTTTATTTGATTTAGGTTTTTTTTGCCCCCCATCGTTGTTGGGAGCCGTATTTCACCAGGACATCTCCCTTAGCTGGTAAGGAGATGCGACCGTGTCTCTGCGGTCTTCTCTCGGTCTCCTCGCACCCCTCGGTACATCGGGATCGCCCACGCAGAGCGTCATGCGCCCGTGGAGCCCTCCGTCCCGTACCCACGCCCGGGGTGTCCCAGACCCCTTTCCCCAGCGGCTCTGCATCGGTCTCCTCGCGCCCCTCGGTTACTTCGGGATCGCCCACGCAGAGCGTCACTGCGCCGTGGAGCCCTCCGTCCCGACCCACGCCCGGGGTGTCCCAGACCTACATGCAGGAGCCTCCCTCGACCTGTTCTTCCTCCTGTTCTGGGGGGGGGTCCTGTGGCGTCAGCCACTTACGCTCGAACCCTCGTCAGGAGATACGAGGGCGGGCACGTGACGTCATGGGCTAGAGGGAGTGTCCTGGTACTTAAGGTCTCTTACCTCGAGACCTAGGAGAGTCAACAGGTAGCTGAGCCCGAGAGTACAACCTCGCTCAGCTACAGCAACTTTGTAATATAGTTAGCGCACCCACCTAACGTGTCACTACTGAATAAACAACCGTTTGAACCGACCTGATGTCTCACCTTTATTCACCACGTATGGTGCCGCTACAATATGAATAAAAATATAATAATTAATGTATTAAAAAAAAACAAAATCATTAAAACATTAGCAAATAACTACATGAACATTAAAGTAAAATAATAAAAACTAGCTTCCACATTCTGCAGGCCAATGACTTTCTATTAAAATGAATCAGATTTTTAGATTGTCCATCAGAGCTACATTCTCAACATAATGCTGGGGAGTCCCAGGAAGACCAGGCTTTGCTGCTGGGTTGTACATGATCTGTACTTGTACTGTACTGTACTGTACTGTACATGTCTGGCAGTGTAGGTTAATGATAGATGTAGCAGCAGATCAACACAAGTTGCGATTGACTTCTGCTGGAATCGCCTCACATCAACTGTTTCTTTCAGAACTGCCAGCCATTCTTGGAATGATGCACCTTAATATATTTCTGTCATAACTAATTCTCATGATGAACACACAACAGAAGGTCCATTAGTATTTATTGTGGTTGGTAGACAGAATGACATTAACATTTCCTTCAAAAAATGCATGACCCCAACAAAATGCTGTAAATACTAGGAACAGAATTCTAAACATATATCCCAAATAAATCATGGTCAGGGTTAAAAAGGCTCTGATATCTTCAAAAAGTGCAGTAATACTGACATAGTGATATATTTACCATCATAACTCCATGAAATGGACAGACATCTAGACTGGGCTTGGTTTAATGCAGAATAGTGGATTTGCTGTCAGCAATTTGCTGCTTTTCCACAGAATTCTTTTTTTAACAACCTTTCCCAGCACAGTTTCCAAACTCGGTAAAATTAAGTGAACATCAGATGCTTATGAACCATCCACTGGAAAATATCCTGAAAATGTTACCCTCTGAAGCATGACATGTAAATAAATTGTATGGTTTGTTTGGTCATAATTATAGCAATCATCTGGCCTTAAAACAAACTTTTGCACACAGAATGGTTTCTGCAGATCATTATTTCAAAATTATGTTGTTTTAGATTTTATTCATGATGCTTCATCTTCTATATTCTTGTGTGTTTTGTTAGTTAAAAATTATATATTTTTAATTATTTTCTGTTTGAAAAATCTGTGGTGTGAGTCAGCTTGATGACATTTTACTGTTTCTAGAATTGGCTTCTAACAGCAATCAACTACAGAAATTGAAACTACTGAGATCTTTACATTTGGTTGACAATTTTCTTCGTAGTCAGCGGCCAGCACTGTTGCTTCCCTGCTGACTGAAGAAAATCCAGGTCATTTAGCTGTGTTGCAGTGCAGCAAATTGGGGATGGCTTAAAATCTTGAGAACATTGTTCTTGTTTTAGTAAGAAAATCATAACAGAATTGAGGTAAACAGAACATATTCTCAAAATAATATGCAAATTAATGGTTCACAATTATATTATACAAACAAAAAAAATATTGATTTTTGTTTGTTACCATTTATGTTGGGAATCTACTTACAAACTGTAGCTGCAGAAAATCTAAAAATAACAGCACCCCGTACAATAAAAATAATAAGAACTAGCATCATAAAGCACCTTTATTATTGCAATGTATTCAAACCATTCTTATTATACAAAATTTGAATCTAAGCTACATCTTCTTCTTCTTTCGTGTGGCGTGCACAGCCTAAAGTTGTAGGACAACTTGTTCTATTTGATCTTCCGTTTGTGCACGTCGAGTTGATTGCATTAGTTGAAACAGTGCGGACCACGTGAAGGTTGCAATCTTCCACCCCAGTCTAAGCTACATAAGGTGATATTAAGGCTGATAACCAAAAGGTTTGATATGATGTATAAGGGGTTGGGATGGAGGTGTTAATGTGGAGAGGAAATAGGAATGGGTGACAAGTGAGAGTTTCACGTTGTGACCATGAACTGAAATGTGTGATTGGACATTGAAGCCATAATACTGGAAAAACTCAATGACTCAGGCAATATGTGTGCAGAGATAAAGCGTGTTAACATTTCAAGTCAATTACCTTTTGTTGGAATTGGGAAAAGTTGGTGATTTAAAACAAGAAGAAAAAAAAATAATTGCAAAGAAAGAGGCATGGTGGAGGGAACAAAAGAGTGGTCTTTGATGAAGTGGTCAGAGAGAGATTGAAAGGCACAAATCCACCAACCTAAGCATTCACGATCAGCACACCAGAAATTTCCTTCATGATCAGCACACCAGAAATTGATTTTACATTCGCTAATGGAATAGATTTATCACCCGACACCATTCAATATCTTCTGCTGTGTCTTGTTGTTCATCATCTGGACAACATAGATACTTCTGATTTTATTTCCTTTGTATATCAAATATCTTGTTGGACTTTTTGGGTGCCTCATTTCTGTGCCTCGGGCTGATCTTCAATATGATCAGCCATGATCATATTGAATGGCGGTGCAGGCTCGAAGGGCTGAATGGCCTACTCCTGCACCTAATTTCTATGTTTCTATGTTTCTATTAACCTTGCGACTTTTTAGCTTAATCATAATTGCTTTACTTTAACTTGATTTAACTTTAACTTAAACAATTGCTATGTTTTACTTTCCCCAAATTGGACTGTAACTCTTCGTTGAATTAGTTCATGCTGTTTCACCTCTCAGAGTATGTTTGTTTGACCTAATTCAGGGGTATACCTTGCTGAGTTGCAGTGTCTGAGAGTCTTTTCACTGTGAGAAATAATCATGCATCCATGCTTCCATGCTTTCTGATTGTAGAGAATTCATATCATTCTACTATATCAAATAATTGTGGGGTAATGTTTCAACCACCCCATTACCTCATTAAATTAGTTTAGTTTATTTTGCAACTCCTATGTGAATAGGTGTGCAATACACTTCAGATCTGATTTTGTGTGTAAACATTGTTTTAATGTGATCACTTGCTGCAGCAAAAAGTGCAACATCCCCAACACCTCTTCAGCCTCTAGACAATTCTTGATCATGAAAAGCATTTCTATCTCCTTCATATGTGAATGACACCAAAGTCCTGCTGTATACCACCAAGATACTTGTGAAGCCTCTCTGTGATTGTGCGACCATTTTGCTTCTGTCTGTGCAAATATTACTGCAACATTCAAACCTCCTGTGTTTTTAATGTTAACACTCAATGTTTCTCACTCTGATACAAACCTAATTCACTGTAAAATTGGTCACTGCTCTCTAAAAGGGCATCTCTAAATTGGTCACTGCTCTCTAAAAAGCCACTATTGCTGTCTACACATCTATTTTTTTCTTTTATTCTCCCTCTCCTATTCCCACTCCCTCTCAAAGCAATTCATCACCACGGACGTTAATGCCAGTCGGTAGTCATTGAGGCATGTCCCTTCTCTTCTTGACCATCGGTATTATTGATGCCCTTTTAAAGCAGACCTCAGTAATGAGAGGTTGAAGATGTCTGCAAAAACTGCAGCCAGGTAGTCTGCACAGGTTTTAAGAGGCTGACCTGTGAACGAAGCTGCAAGTTCTGGTTAACTCTTATCATAATATCTGTAGGACATTCTAAGCTTCAAAATAAGAGCAACACGGGGAATGCTTATGTCATATATACACATGACGACTCTCTTATGTTCATATGCCGTTTAGCTATCACAAATATCAAACCTTATGACGGGCGATGAGGACTTGTGTGCGGGGTTCTAGAGGTTAATTCGTGAAATCCGTACAATAAATCATGTGGTCATTATTTGGGCACACATATTCATTCAATAAATCACACATAGAGAGCAGAATAATACTGCTGCCCAGCTGAAATGTATTATTTTCTTGTTTAAAGTACTCTTGGATCGCAAAGGTCAATCAGTTAATTAAACCTGTGTTAGGTAATGATTGGTGTTTGAAAGAAAAATCATAAATTATGTGCCAGCTAAAATTTTTCTGAATTTGATAATAGGGTGATTGGTTCTTTAGCCAGGCAGATCTGTGATATAATCATGCTGCAATTCATTTTTGAAAATGACAAGGATGCCCATCAAAATTTTTAGTAAATTAAAAGGTGTTAAAAAATCATGTTGGAAACAATGATATGGATGTTACTCTTTAATATTTGCAGGGAGCCCAGAAAATTTGTGCTGCACAGAGGAGCCAGTGGATTGGGCTTTAACATCGTTGGGGGTGAAGATGGTGAAGGGATATTTATCTCGTTCATCCTGGCAGGTGGACCAGCAGATCTTAGTGGAGAGCTGCAAAGAGGTGACCAGATTCTCTCAGTAAGTCAAGTTTGTTGTACAAGTAAAACTGAACTTTAATAGTTTGGTCCTACTGTATCTGATCAGTAATAAGTGCAACTTATTCATTGTGATGAGGATATTAATATTGTATGCGGAATGACACAAGAAAGAGCTTAGAGCTAAAAGTGATTAATGTCCAACATTATCCACAGTATTGTCAAACGATGAAATCGTGCCAAATGAAAAACTGGGTATTTTTTTAACCATTACAAACACATCAGGTTGAGGTTGGCTTGCTTCTATGCGTACTAATGTGGTAGATAAGGACTCTAATAAGCCCTATGTTCATGGGGCAAGTACAGTGCATTCAGAAAGTATTCAGACCCCTTCACTTTTTCCACATTTTGTTACATTACAGCCTTATTCTAAAATGGATTAAATTCTTTTTTTTTTTAAACATCAATCTACACACAATACCCCATAATAAAAAAGTGAAAACAGGTGTTTAGAAATGTTTGCAAAGTAATTAAAAAGAAATAACTGAAATATCACATTTACATACGTATTCAGATCCTTTACTCAGTACTTTGTTGAGGCACCTTTGGCAGCGATTACAGCCTCAAATCTTCTTGGGTATGACAAGCTACAAGCTTGGCACACCTGTATTTGGGTAATTTCTCCCATTCTTACCATATAACAATTAACCATATAACAATTACAGCATGGAAACAGGCCCTCTCGGCCCTTCCAGTCCGTGCCGACCATTTGTTTTCCCCTAGTCCCATCTACCTGCACTCAGACGATACCCCTCCATTCCCTTCACGTCCATATACCTATCCACTTTACTTTTAAATGTTAAAATCGATCCTGCCTCCACCACTTCTGCTGGAAGCTCATTCCACACAGCCACCACCCTCTGAGTAAAGAAGTTCCCCCTCACGTTACCCCTAAACTTCTGTCCCTTAATTCTATGTCCATGCCCTCTTGTTTGAATCATCCCTACCCTCAATAGGAAAAACGTATTCCACGTTAACTCTGTCTATCCATTTCATCATTTAAAGACCTCAATCAAGTCACCCCGTAACCTTCTGCGCTCCAAAGGATAAAGACCTAAACTTGTTCAACCTTTCTCTGTAAATAGTTGCTGGATCCCAGGCAACATTCTAGTAAATCTCTCTATTACTCTCTCTATTTTGTTGACATCCTTCCTATAATTAGGCGACCAAAATTGTACACCATACTCCAAAATTGGTCACACGCTCACCAATGCCTTGTACAATTTTAACATTACTTCCCTGCTCCTATATTCAATGCTCTGATTTATAAAGGCCAGCACACCAAAGGCATTCTTACCACCCCATCTACATACAATTCCCTTCAGGGAAACTATGCACAGTTATTCCTAGATCCCTCTGTTCCACAGCATTCTCTCAATTCCCTACATTTACCATGTACGTCCTATTTGATTTGTCCTGCCAAGATGTAGACTTCACACTTAACAGCATTAAACTCCATCTCCATCTGCCATCTTTCAGCCCACTTTTCCATATGGCCCAAATCTCTCTGTAGACTTTGAAAATCTACTTCATTATCCACAAACACCACCTATCTTAGTCTCATCTGCATAACTTACTTATCCAATTTTCCACCCCCATCATCAGATCATTGATGTACATGACAAACAACAGTGGACCCAACACAGATCCCTGAGGCACCCCACTGGTCACCGGCTTCCAACCTGACAAACAGCCATCCACCATTACTCTCTGACATCTCCCATTTCAGCCACTGTTGAATCCATCTTGCTATTCCGCCAATAACACCCAAAGATTGAACCTTCTTAACCAACCTTCCATGGGGAACCTAGTCAAAGGCCTTACTGAAATCCATATAGATAACATCAACTGCTTTACCCTCATCAATTTCCCTAGTTACCGCTTCAAAAAATTCAAGAAGGTTTGTCAAACATGACCTTCCAGGCACAAATCCATGTTGACTGTTCCTGATCAGACCCTGTTTATCCAGATGCTTATAGATATTATCTCTAAATATCCTTTCCATTAATTTGCCCACCACTGACGTCAAACTAATAGGTCTATAATTGCTAGGTTTATTCTTTGAACCCTTTTAAAACAATGGAACAACATGCGCAGTACGCCAATCCTCCGGCACTATTCCCGTTTCTAATCACATTTGAAATATTTCTGTCATAGCTCCTGCTATTTCTACACTAACTTCCTTTCAATGTCCTAGGGAATATCCTGTCAGGACCTGGAGACTTATCCACTTTTATATTTTTCAAAAGTGTCAGTACTTCCTCCTCTTTGAATCTCATAGTTTCCATAGCTACTCTACTTTTTCCCCTTAACTCACAGAGTTCAATATCCTTCTCCTTGGTGAATACCGAAGAAAAGAAATTGTTCAATATCTCCCCCATCTCTTTTGGCTCTGCAGATAGCTGTCCATTCTGGTTCTCTAATGGTCCAATGTTATCCCTCATTATCCTTTTGCTATTAATATAGCTGTAGAAACCCTTTGGGTTTACTTTCACCTTTCTTGCCAAAGCAACCTCATATCTTTTTTTAGCCTTCCTAATTTCTTTCTTAAGATTCTTTTTACATTCTTTATACTCCTCTAGCACCTCATTTACTCCATGCCTCCTATAATTATTGTAGATATCTCTCTTTTTTTCGAAACAAGTGTCCAATTTCCCTTGAAAACCATGCTCTTTCCAATTTTTACTATTTCCTTTCAACCTAACAGGGACATAAAGATTCTGTACTCTTAAAATTTCCCCTTTAAATGTCCTCCATTTCTCTTCTACATCCTTCCCATGAAACAAAGTGTCCCAATTCACTCCTTTAAAATCCTTACGCATTCCCTCAAAGTTAGCCTTTCTCCAATCAAAAATCTCTACCCTAGGTCCAGTTCCGACTCTCTCCATAATTATATTGAAACTAATGGTATTGTGATCACTGGTCCCGAAGTGCTCACCAACCTCCGTCACCTGACCTGCCTCATTTCCTAACAGGAGGTCCAGCACTGCCCCTTCTCTGGTCGATACCTCTATGTACTGCTGCAAAAAACTATCCTGCACACATTTTACAAACTCCAAACCATCCAGCCCATTTACAGAATGTGTTTCCCAGTCTATTTTTGGAAAATTGAAATCTCCCACAATCACTACCTTGTGCTTACTACTAATATCTGCTATCTCCTTACATATTTGCTCTTCCAATTCTCGCTCCACATTTGGCGGTCTATAATACACCCCTAAAAGTGTTGCTACATCGTTCCCCTTCTCATTTCCACCCAAATAGCCTCCCTAGACGAGCCCTCTAATCTATCCTGCCAAAGCACTGCTGTAATATCTTCTCTGACAAGCAATGCAACACCTCCCCCTCTGGTCCCTCCAATTCTATCACACCTGAAGCAACGAAATCCTGGAATATTTAGTTTCCAATCACAGCCCTCCTGCAACCATGTTTCACTGATTGCCACAACATCATATTTCCAGGTGTCAATCCAGGCTCTAAGTTCATCCACCTTACTTACAATGTTCCTAGCATTAAAATATACACATTTTAGAAACCCACCGTCCCTTATTCTCTGTCTATTATCTTTCTCATCTTTCTCGCCTACATTTTGGATCCGAGTGCTTCCCTTCTCTGCCTCTTGCCCCACACCCTGACCCCTAGCCCCCTCTACCCGAGTCCCTCCCCCCAGCCTTTCTAGTTTAAAGTTTCCCAGTAGCCTTTGCAAATCTCCCTGCCAGGATATTGGTCCCCCTCGGGTTCAAGTGCAACCTGTCCTTTGTGTACAGATCATGCCTTCCCCAAAAGAGGTCCCAGTGATCAAGAAACTTGAATCCCTGCCCACTGCACCAGTCCCTCAGCCACGCATTTATCCTCCACCTCATTTCATTCCTACTCTCACTGTCACGCGGCACAGGCAGTATTCCTGAAATCGTTACCCTTTTGGTCCTTCTCCTTAACTTTCCCCCCAACTCCCTAAATTCTCCCTTCAGAACCTCGTCACCTTTTCTGCCTATGTCATTGGTACCTATGTACCAATCTAAAATGGAGAACCACATAAAAGAACATTCCTGCCCTGTGTAGAGTGAATGAGCCTGCATGCAAACATATCGATATTGGATGCCATCGAGCCATATATTCTAAAATGCTTTGTGATCCAACATCCATACTGTGTTGTCATTGACTTTGCATGATGATACACCAGAGCCAAAAAGGTTGGGTAAATTATGACAGGATACTTTGACTTTATTGCATCCATGTGACTAACATATGCCACCACCACAGTGTATCAACTTGGAACTAAGCATACAGGTTTTGCATATTCACACAATAACCCTTTAACCCATAGTATACACCTAGTGTCTATAGGTGGTTGACACCAATAACTGAAAAATTGGTGATTCATGCAAATCCCATCCGCCTTCGTTACTAGAGATGGCATTTGTGATTTTCCATCTTTGAGCTCTAGCACATGTAAGTAATATAACTGAAGAGTATGTGACCAAAACTACTGGAGCAATGCTGAATGTAGTTCGACCACCATTGTGACTTTGGTAGCTTCAGCTGATAATAGCATAGGTCTGTTAACAATGGCCTATTATGGCACTTGAGAGGTTAATACTTACACGTTGAAAGTTCTAATAATGCAAGACCCAATTGCACAGCTGAAACACAGCTGCTATAGCCAATTACACTTGATAAATAGAAGACTGCTTGATAACAAGGTTGTTACAGGCTTCAATTGATTCCAATCTGTTGCCCCAGGGCGGAATCACAGGTAATTAATAGTTAAAGGTAAATCCGATAAACAACAACTTCCAGTTGGTATCAACTTAAATTTGACAGGATGGCTGAAAACAGTTGATTTAAGCAAACACAGCGTAAGGAATATCCTCCAGATCAATTTGAAATGTCTCCGGTGATCTCTTGTGAATGGGTCCTAAATAGTATGCATCTATGAGATCGATGCATGCCATAAAGATCCTAAGGAAATTAGTAGTTAGACAGTAGAGAAATTCCATATTCTGAAAAGCTATGTTGCACATGGAGTAAATGAAATATGAACCGACCATCTCTCCATCTTTCACAAGGAACAGGCCACGCCTGCCATCTTTCCATGCCTGTCTTGAATGCAGCTCTAGCCATACTACTGGCCTGCCTTAAAAATGCTCCGGCCGTAATTCTGAGCCTGCCTTGAAAGACAACTCTGGCCATATTACCGAGCTTGTCGCGGAAGGCAATGCTGGTCGTAATCCTGAGCCTGCCTCGAAAGACAATTCTGGCCCCAATTCCAAGCTATGCTTGGTACCCTTGTATACTGTGTAATAATACCCATCACATGTTATCATTTTCATTTGTACAAACACAAGTGTAAATATTACAAACTTGTAAATGGTCCACTTACCCCATGTTTCGAAAGAACCAGACACCTACCTCCATGGTTACCGGTGGTCTTATGGTAAGCCCAAAGGCACCTGATGTGGGTTCCATTCCCAGCCTTGATTTCAATATTCCTGAGACCAGCTTGGCCCAGCTTTCAAGCGCCCATCAACTTCAGTGAACCGCTTACTGCCGTTGAGGCGTGGGGGTGTCATCGTCGATACGATGGTTTTCATTTGATACCTCTGTGCACTGCCGGCACTTGTAGCGTGAGGGAATCTGGTCCCTGCCGGGTTTTTTGCCTCTTCGAGAGGGAGACTAGTAGACAGCCCTGAGACAGGTGCTGCCGCAGGCCCCTGAGGATACCTGCGCTGACATGGCCCCTCGGACCTATATCAGAATATGACTCTGCGCCAGAGCGAAACTGACCCCTGATGCTCCTCCCCTCCTCAGAGAGGGAGACATTGTGCAGCCTTGACAGGTGCCACTGCCAGCGGATTTTTCATAATACCTGGGCTCAGATAGCTCTCTTCTAGAGCATATGCCTCTGGAGCAACCTCTGCATCAGGTGCTCCAGGTGGGTTTTAGGCGTTCACAGACGCTACCCATAGAAGGAGGATGGGACCTCCTGGTCCGACTCGACCGAGTCCCAAGGCCTGACCGGCTTCCTCGTGGTTTAACCCCTTTCCTGGGAGAACCATAGCGGTCTGTGAGTTGCTGACCCCACAGTTAGTGATTCGGTCTCGAGACCAGCTTACTGCCCGTTTTCCCCTTATTTGGGGAGATAGTTGGAAATATGATGTTGTGGCAATCAGTGAAACATGGTTGCAGGAGGGCTGTGATTGGAAACTAAATATTCCAGGATTTTGTTGCTTCAGGTGTGATAGAATTGGAGGGACCAGAGGGGGAGGTGTTGCATTGCTTGTCAGAGAAGATATTACAGCAGTGCTTTGGCAGGATAGATTAGAGGGCTCGTCTAGGGAGGCTATTTGGGTGGAACTGAGAAGTGGGAACGGTGTAGCAACACTTTTAGGGGTGTATTATAGACCGCCAAATGGGGAGCGAGAATTGGAAGAGCAAATATGTAAGGAGATAGCAGATATTAGTAGTAAGCACAAGGTAGTGATTGTGGGAGATTTCAATTTTCCAAAAATAGACTGGGAAACACAATCTGTAAATGGGCTGGATGGTTTGGAGTTTGTAAAATGTGTGCAGGATAGTTTTTTGCAGCAGTACATAGAGGTATCGACCAGAGAAGGGGCAGTGCTGGACCTCCTGTTAGGAAATGAGGCAGGTCAGGTGACGGAGGTATGCGTTGGTGAGCACTTCGGGACCAGTGATCACAATACCATTAGTTTCAATATAATTATGGAGAGAGTCAGAACTGGACCTAGGTGGAGATTTTTGATTGGAGAAAGGCTAACTTTGTGAGAATGCGTAATGATTTTAAAGGAGTGAATTGGGACACTTTGTTTCATGGGAAGGATGTAGAAGAGAAATGGAGGACATTTAAAGGGGAAATTGTAAGAGTACAGAATCTTTATGTCCCTGTTAGGTTGAAAGGAAATAGTAAAAATTGGAAAGAGCCATGGTTTTCAAGGGAAATTGGACACTTGTTTAGAAAAAAGAGAGATATCTACAATAATTATAGGAGGCATGGAGTAAATGAGGTGCTAGAGGAGTATAAAGAATGTAAAAAGAATCTTAAGAAAGAAATTAGGAAGGCTAAAAGAAGATATGAGGTTGCTTTGGCAAGAAAGGTGAAAGTAAATCCAAAGGGTTTCTACAGCTATATTAATAGCAAAAGGATAACGAGGGATAAAATTGGACCATTAGAGAACCAGAATGGACAGCTATCTGCAGAGCCAAAAGAGATGGGGGAGATATTGAACAATTTATTTTCTTCGGTATTCACCAAGGAGAAGGATATTGAACTCTGTGAGGTAAGGGAAAAAAGTAGAGTAGCTATGGAAACTATGAGATTCAAAGAGGAGGAAGTACTGACACTTTTGAAAAATATAAAAGTGGATAAGTCTCCAGGTCCTGACAGGATATTCCCTAGGGCATTGAGGGAAGTTAGTGTAGAAATAGCAGGAGCTATGACAGAAATATTTCAAATGTCATTAGAAACGGGAATAGTGCCGGATGATTGGCGTACTGCGCATGTTGTTCCATTGTTTAAAAAGGGTTCAAAGAATAAACCTAGCAATTATAGACCTATTAGTTTGACGTCAGTGGTGGGACGTCAAATTAATGGAAAGGATACTTATATGGAGACTTTAGCGGTCTGGGAGCTGATGACCCCATTGTCAACGACTGGGTAGCAAGACCGGTTTACTGCCAGTCTAACCCCTATCTGGGAAGCCCTAAGCGGTCTGGGAGCTGCTGACCACATTGACAGATTGGGGTAGCGAAACCGGCTTACTGCCAGTCTAACCACTTGTTCTGGGAAGACCTAAGCAGTCTGGGGCTGCTGACCCCATTGTCCACGACTGGAGTAGCGTGACCAGCTTACTGCCAGTCTGACCACTTTCTCTAGGAGGACCAAGCGGTCTGGGGCTGCTGACCCCATAGTCCACAGCAAGGGTAGCGAGACCGGCATACTGCCAGTCTAACCGCTTCATCTTGGAAGACCTAAGCGGTCTGGGGATTTCTGACCCCATTGTCCGAGACTGGGGTAGCTAGACCGGCTTGATGCCAGTCTAACCCCTATTTCTGGGGACCATAATGGTGTAGGAGCCCAACTGGAAGAACTCCCACTCGCATTCCCCTCCTGGGTGTTGCTGACCTCCTTGTCAGCGACTTGGGAGCAAAACCGACAGCCGCCGACTACCCGCAATTCCACGGTCCGGACCGGGATTTCCCCACAATCCATAATCGGTTTCCCGCAGCCTGTCCAACTTCGCCCTGAATTCAGCAGGCAGTCCTGCAAAATAAAGCACAGCCCTAGAAATAAGTTAAAACTTACCTTCCAGGTTCAAAACCTTACCGCTGGCAGGAGCCGCACGCCCACCAGTCAGTCCATGCGCAGTCAGACGTAATGACGCTCATACGTGGGGATGGCCTTCTTCACGTAGTCACTCACGTGACTCCGAAGTAAAATCATCCATACCTTAGCAGCTTCCAATAGAATTCCACTTTCAGACATATATTCCCTTCCCTTTCCAGCATTCTCTTTGTCTGCACTTCCATTTTCATCAACCTCTCTCTTTCCCAGCCCTTGCATTTCTTCCTACCATCCTGGAAGCGAAACAATTCTTCCAGGTGAAGAAACAATTTACTGACCAATTTAATGCACACAGTGCTAACAGTGTGAGTTCATCTACCTATCCATCTTTATGGGCCTGTCCCACTTAGGCGACTGTTTAGACGACGGCCAGGGACTAGTTTCAATGGAATTCACCAGGTTATTATTACACCTGGTGACAACCTACGACAACACCTACATTAACCTACAACAACCTACGACAGCAAACATTATCACCACTGTCGGCAAAAAATTTTAATTGTTGAAAATTTTGTGCAGCCGCCTGTAGTCGCCCAAAAAATCGCCTGTGAGACAGGCCCATTAGCCTCTTTATTGGTCCTACAATGTCCAATTTAAGTTTGAAGAACAACACCTCATCTTCCATTTGGCACATTCTAACATCTGAACTCACGACTGAATTCATTAATTTTGGGTGACCCTCTTTAAAATATCTGTTTCTGTTAGTTTCTGTTTATCGTTCTCTCTCTAACTGCTGTTTATGAAGTAATTATTACATTGGCATCTTTGTTTCACAGCCAGATGTCCCCACTCCTTTTGTCCCCTTCTCCCCTCTACAAATGAAATACATATGTATTCTCACATTTTCCATCATGGTGTAGGTCCTTGACTTGAAACATTAACTTTGTTTTTCTCCCTGTGAATTATAAAAGTGCTTCCAGCATTTTGTTGTTTAGGTTTTAAATCTGGAATTGCCCTCTTTGACTTCCTACATATTAACTAAAAAGTTATTGCAGTTAAGGAATTCTGTGCCCCATTGCATTGACACTTACTGTGTCCTAATTAATGTTATGGTAATGACATCCCCCAATTTCCATCACCAATAACTTCCACTTAAAGAATCACTTGTCAAATATTTGCCTGAAAATTTGCTCTTCGATTTTCCTCAGAATATTTGGAAGCATTATCTCACTAGTGTCTCTGTTTTTCTCTTTTGTTCAACAAATATGTCTTCATTTGATGATCCTTCTAACATAACTCTTTTCACAACCAATAGTTACTGTTTCATGAACCAGGATAGCCGTGTTTTCCTGCTTTTTCTCCCTACCTTGTCATCAGGAACATTAAATTGTCATTCCTGCTCCCTCTTTAAGTTACTTTATCTGGAAATTAGGTAATTTTAGAGGGCTTTGCCTGAGATCCCACACATTAAGTTAGTCAAAAGGGTCAAAAGTTAGTCAAAAGCACATGGAACTGGGAAAAATGCTGGCAAGGATTGGGAGCTGAGAAAGCAAATTCTGCAGATAAACTGGTCTTTCTCAAGTTGGGAGGCTACGGTTAGTGGGTAATGCGGACATCTGTGCATTGGGCTCCAATGAGTCATAATTTATATCAATGATTTGGCTGAAAGAAACAACTGTCATTATTTGCAGCTATTGATATAAAGCTAAATGGGATTAAAGGTAACATGGAGGATGTAAAGAGATATAGTCAAGCTGTATAAATGGATGAGAACATGACATGGAATAAAATGCAGAGAAATGTGAGGTCATCTGCTTTGGAGCACCAAAGAGAAAGGCATAATATTTTTTTGGATGGCAACTGATTAGAAAATTGTGATGTCATTAAACTTATGTCATTGAAAGTCAACAGATGATTAGGTTTTTATTACAAGAAGAGATCTTATGGCAATTATATAGGACCTTGGTTAAACCTCAACAAGAGATTGTGAATAGATTTGGTCTCCTTAATGAATAAAGTATGCACTTGCCATAGGGGGATGAAGCAAAGATCCAGCAGACTAGTTCCAGGGTTGGCAGTTTGCCATATGAAGAGAGATTGAGCAGACTGGGACTAAATAAGAATGAGAGGGCATCTCATCAAAAGATCGCCAAGCTTTGCAAAATTCAAAGGCTTAACAGGCCAGGTGTAAGCAGGATATTTCTCCTCGCTGAGAAATGTAGAACCAAGGGCTACAGTTTAAGAACATGGGGCAGAAATGTCGAGATTTTTTCATTTGGAAAGTGATGAATCTTTGAAATTCTTCTTTAGACATGGGAAAGCTCAGTTGTGGAGTTCGTCCAAATAGGGATGAACACATTTCTGGATATTAAGAGAATTGGAATTGTGTGGTGGGGTTAAATTCTGAAAAATGTTATTGAGTTAGAAGGCCAGTCCTAATCTTGAATGGTAAAGCAATGACTTACTCAGACTCCTAATTTTTATGTTCTTTTAATGCTATACTTCCATCTGGTAAAACTTGGAAATAAAAAACATTGTCACATTGATTAAGTTATACTCATTTGCTTGAATTTGCCTTGATATTATTTGGGTAGAATATGCATTATGTTCTGATTGAAAACAAATAAATAATAAATTTAGTATGAACAGACTTCCAGAGTTGATACAGCAGCATTCCAAAAGAAATGAAAACAGCTAACTAATGGGCCTGTCCCACATACGCGATTTTTCAGCGGACTCCCAATGATTGTCAAGTTGCCGGCAGTCGCCTGAAAAAACGGCAACTGGAACGGCGACTGTCAGAGTGGAACACGCACGCACGCACGCACACACGCACACGCACACGCGCACATACACACACACACACACACACACAACGCTTCCTTCATCAGCCCGTTATGCAGGTGGGGGACAGGGCAAGCAGGGGGAGCACTGTCTAAAAAAATTCACACGGTGCAAAGCCAAGGTGAAACAGGCCGACACCGCGATGAACAGCAAGGTTGGCGCTGAAAAAAGATGGCTAAAGCACAGTGTACTTTAAAAGAGGCGGGGGAAGAAGGGGGGAAAAGGAGTGGAAACAACTTTTAAGCAGCCAGAGATACACGGCTGTGAAGCATGGTGGACATTTAACATTACCGGTCGGTTATCCTTGGTTCTGAAAACTACTGCTTACCTTTTTTTTCCAATGAGCCAATGAAATTCACCGGTCAGCACCGGCTGCAACCTAAGAGAATCTCCGAGAACCTCCTGGCAACCCATTAGGACCTCCTGGCGACCCATCTACGGCTCAAGAATTCTCGCTACTCTCCATGGCGGCTTCATTCTAGTTGCCGTTAATTTTTCAACATGTCGAAAAATTCACGGCGACCATAATGAGGCCGCGCCTAGTTCCCAGTATGCAGGAACTCCTCACGACCATGAAGGCGACTCCCCGGGAACCACCCACGAACATGTGGCGACCATGTGGCGACTGAATAGTCTCCTGCAGTCGCCTAAAAAGTCGGCAAAGTGGGACAGGCCCATTAGGTTGTGACTAGGCAGAGATTTTATCCACCAGCCCATTCCAGCTATCTTCAAAATTGAAAGAGGTAGAACCGCTAAATGGCCTCCTCCTGCACCTGTTTTCTTTGTTTAATATACTCATTTATTTTCTCTCAATATAACCATATAACCATATAACAATTACAGCACGGAGACAGGCCCTCTCGGCCCTTCCAGTCCGTGCCGACCATTTGTTTTCCCATAGTCCCATCTACCTGCACTCAGACCATACCCCTCCATTCCCTTCACGTCCATATACCTATCCACTTTACTTTTAAATGTTAAAATCGATCCTGCCTCCACCACCTCTGCTGGAAGCTCATTCCACACAGCCACCACCCTCTGAGTAAAGTAGTTCCCCCTCACGTTACCCCTAAACTTCTGTCCCTTAATTCTCATGTCATGCCCTCTTGTTTGAATCTTCCCTACCCTCAATGGGAAAAGCTTATCCACGTCAACTCTGTCTATCCCTTTCATCATTTTAAAGACCTCAATCAAGTCACCCCTTAAACCTTCTGCGCTCCAAAGAATAAAAGACCTAACTTGTTCAACCTTTCTCTGTAACATAGTTGCTGGAACCCTGGCAACATTCTAGTAAATCTCCTCTGTACTCTCTCTATTTTGTTGACATCCTTCCTATAACTAGGCGACCAAAATTGTACACCATACTCCAGAATTGGTCTTACCAATGCCTTGTACAATTTTAACATTACTTCCCTACTCCTATATTCAATGCTCTGATTTATAAAGGCCAGCACACCAAAGGCTTTCTTTACCACCCTATCTACATGCGATTCCACCTTCAGGGAACTATGCACAGTTATTCCTAGATCCCTCTGTTCCACAGCATTCCTCAATTCCCTACCATTTACCATGTACGTCCTATTTTGATTTGTCCTGCCAAGATGTAGCACTTCACACTTATCAGCATTAAACTCCATCTGCCATCTTTCAGCCCACTTTTCCAAATGGCCCAAATCTCTCTGTAGACTTTGAGAATCTACTTCATTATCCACAATACCACCTATCTTAGTATCATCTGCATACTTACTTATCCAATTTTCCACCCCATCATCCAGATCATTGATGTACATGACAAACAACAGTGGACCCAACACAGATCCCTGTGGCACCCCACTGGTCACCGGCTTCCAACCTGACAAACAGCCATCCACCATTACTCTCTGACATCTCCCATTTAGCCACTGTTGAATCCATCTTGCTACTCCGCCATTAACACCCAAAGATTGAACCTTCTGAACCAACCTTCCATGGGGAACCTTGTCAAAGGCCTTACTGAAATCCATATAGACAACATCCACTGCTTTACCCTCATCAATTTCCCTAGTTACCACTTCAAAAAATTCAAGAAGGTTTGTCAAACATGACCAAGTCCAGGCACAAATCCATGTTGACTGTTCCTGATCAGACCCTGTTTATCCAGATGCTTATATATATTATCTCTAAGTATCCTTTCCATTAATTTGCCCACCACTGACGTCAAACTAATAGGTCTATAATTGCTAGGTTTATTCTTTGAACCCTTTTTAAACAATGGAACAACATGCGCAGTACGCCAATCCTCCGGCACTATTCCCATTTCTAATGACATTTGAAATATTTCTGTCATAGCTCCTGCTATTTCTACACTAACTTCCCTCAATGTCCTAGGGAATATCCTGTCAGGACCTGGAGACTTATCCACCTTTATATTTTTCAAAAGTGTCAGTAAACATAGAAACATAGAAATTAGGTGCAGGAGTAGGCCATTCAGCCCTTCGAGCCTGCACCGCCATTCAATATGATCATGGCTGATCATCCAACTCAGTATCCCGTACCTGCCTTCTCTCCATACCCTCTGATCCCCTTAGCCACAAGGGCCACATCCAACTCACTCTTAAATATAGCCAATGAACTGGCTTCAACTACCCTCTGTGGCAGAGAGTTCCAGAGACTCACCACTCTCTGTGTGAAAACAGTCTTTCTTATCTCGGTCTTAAAGGATTTCCCCCTTATCCTTAAGCTGTGACCCCTTGTCCTGGACTTCCCCAACATCGGGAACAATCTTCCTGCATCTAGCCTGTCCAACCCCTTAAGAATTTTGTAAGTTTCTATAAGATCCCCTCTCAATCTCCTAAATTCCAGAGAGTATAAACCGAGTCTATCCAGTCTTTCTTCATAAGACAGTCCTGACATCCCAGGAATCAGTCTGGTGAACCTTCTCTGCACTCCCTCTATGGCAATAATGTCCTTCCTCAGTACTTCCTCCTCTTTGAATCTCATAGTTTCCATAGCTACTCTACTTTTTTCCCTTACCTCACAGAGTTCAATATCCTTCTCCTTGGTGAATACCGAAGAAAAGAAATTGTTCAATATCTCCCCCATCTCTTTTGGCTCTGCAGATAGCTGTCCATTCTGGTTCTCTAATGGTCCAATTTTATCCCTCGTTATCCTTTTGCTATTAATATAGCTATAGAAACCCTTTGGATTTACTTTCACCTTTCTTGCCAAAGCAACCTCATATCTTCTTTTAGCCTTCCTAATTTCTTTCTTGAGATTCTTTTTACATTCTTTATACTCCTCTAGCACCTCATTTACCCCATGCCTCCTATAATTATTGTAGATATCTCTCTTTTTTCAAAACAAGTGTCTAATTTCCCTTGAAAACCATGGCTCTTTCCAATTTTTACTATTTCCTTTCAACCTAACAGGGACATAAAGATTCTGTACTCTTACAATTTCCCCTTTAAATGTCCTCCATTTCTCTTCTACATCCTTCCCATGAAACAAAGTGTCCCAATTCACTCCTTTAAAATCCTCACGCATTCCCTCAAAGTTAGCCTTTCTCCAATCAAAAATCTCCACTCTAGGTCCTGTTCTGACTCGCTCCATAATTATATTGAAACTAATGGTATTGTGTAATATAATATAACTCTATAGGGATTTTAGGAAAAATGTAATATCATTGCTTTCTATCTCTGAATGTTATCTTCAATTTAAAAGAGGATTTTTGCAGTGTGGCTACCGCTGCTGGCGCCGACAATGGCGGCCACGGTGTACTGCTCCTTGCTGTTTTGTATGTGTTTGTTTGTGTCGTCTGTGAAAACCCTACAAAGATTACTTTCACAAGAGAGGTACTCATAAACATCGGACATACAGTACCTCCAAACATCGTTCCGGATTTCTCTCACTCGCTGGATTATTTGGACATACTTGTCGGCAAGGCTGTGGCTGCGTTCAAGGTCTTGAGATGGAGGAGGACCCGTGGAGAACGCTCTGGAGCACTCACACAACTCCGGCAACGAGGATCACACACACCACTCCCAAGCATATTCCTGGCAAACGTACGTTCTCTCAAGAACAAAGTGGACGAACTGCAACTCCTGCACCGGACAAACAAGGACTTCTCTCGAGCTGCTGCCCTGTGTTTCACCGAGACCTGGCTTTGTGAGTCGACCCCGGACAGCTTGCTGCAACTGGCTGGCTTCCAACTTCACAGAGCAGATCGCGAAGTGGAGGCAGCGGGGAAATCAAGAGGCGGTGGAATATGCTTCCATACCAACCAGGACTGGTGCAGCGACATCACGGTACCGTCAAATTTCTACTCTCCCAACCTAGAATCCCTCTTTATAAACTGTAAACCCTTCTAATCTCCGAGGGAATTTAACTCCTTTATTCTTGCTGGAGTTTACATTCCCCCCCCCCAAGCCTGTGTATGTGAGGCGCATACGCAATTCGCTAACCAGGTAATGAGGGTAGAAAATGACTTCCCGGACTCTATGGTCATTGTTTTGGGGGACTTTAACAAAGCTAACCTCAGCTGTGACCTTCCAAAATAGAGACTTCATGTTACCTGCCCCACCAGAGGGGAGAGAACATTCGATCATTGTTATACGGCAATCAAGAACGCATATTGCTCGATTCCCCGGGCAGGTCTGGGTCTCTCTGATCATTGTCTAGTTCACCTTATTCTGACCTGCAGGCAGAAACTAAAAGCTGCTAAGCCAGAGGTCAGAACAACGAAAAGGTGGACAAGCGAGGGCATTGAAAACCTACAATCCTGCTTTGACTGCACGGATTGGAATGTGTTCAGGGAAGCAACCACAAGCCTCGATGCGTATACGGACACTGTATCATCATATGTCAGCTTTTGCGAGGACAGTTGCATTCCAACTAAGACCTGGACACGGTTCAACAACAAGCCCTGGTTCACTGCAGAATTCAGACAGCTCCGACGGTCTAAAGGGGAGGCCTACAGGAGCGGGGATGCAGACGTCTGCAGGCAGGCCAAGTACAAGCTGAGAAGAGGAATCAGATCTGCCAAGGAAAGGTACTCTGAGAAGTGGAGGAGCAAGTTCGCAGCTAGTGACTCTTCTTCAGTTTGGAAGGGCTTGCAAGAAATTACCAGCTACAAGAGGAAAGCCCCCCGCTCTTTGGACAATCGTCAGCTGACCAACGACCTGAATGAGTTTTACTGCAGGTTTGAAAATCAGAAACGTAACCCTGGTACCCCCTCCCAACCAACACAGCCAGACCCCAGTCTACAAAGAATGGACCCTGCACCCTCTCCTTCCCATTCACCACTTCATACCTACTTAAGGCAAGATTCCAGTATGAAGAGACTGGGCCATTTCCCACCGCAACTAACTCTTCACACCCACTCACAGCCTGACCTCAGTCTGCAAAGACTGGGCCTTTCTATACCCAACCGCTCCAATAACTTCTTCACATCCAATCACCCACATCCTCTGTGCTGCAAAACATCACTTATCCAATATCAACAATAAAAATAGAGGAGGTGGAGAGGCTTTTCAGAGGACAAAAAAGCTGGAAATCTCCAGGACCTGACAATGTATCCCCCTGCTCTATGCCAAACAGCTGGCTATACAGACATTTTTAATCAGTCCCTGCAAACATGCACTGTCCCTGCCTGCTTCAAAGTCTCCACTATTGTCCCTGTACCCAAAAAGGCAAGGATTACTTGTCTTAATGACTACAGGCCTGTTGCACTGACCTCTGTAGTCATGAAGACACTCGAAAGGCTTGTGCTGGCCAAGCTGAAAAATATCACAATCCCCTGCTGGACCCTCTGCAGTTTGCCTATCGGGCCAATACACCTGTGGATGATGGAGTCAAACCTGGGCTTGCACTTCATCCTACAGCACCTAGACCGCCATGGGACCTATGTGAGGATCCTGTTTGTTGATTTTAGCTCTGCATTCAACACCATTGTGCCAGAGCTACTACACTCCAAACTTTCCGAGTTGACTGTGCCTGAACCCCTCTGTCGGTGGATCACCAGCTTCCTGACAGACAGGAAGCAGCATGTGAGTCTCAGACCTGCAAACGCTCAGCATAGGAGCACCGCAAGGCTGCGTACTCTCTCCTCTCCTCTACTCTCTCTGCACCAACGACTGCACCTCCACAGACACCTCTGTCAAGCTTCTCAAGTTTGCGGACGACACAACCCTGATTGGACTGATCCAGGATGGGGAGGAATCTGCCTACAGACAGGAAGTGTCACAGCTGGCATCCTGTTTGGCATCCTGTACTTCCTATGGCAGCTGAGGAAGCACAATCTGCCACAGGCAATGATGGTCCAATTCTACACAGCCATCGTAGAGTCTATTCTCACCTTCTCCATCTTGGTCAGGTTTGGCTCAGCCACCAAGCACGACACCTGGAGGCTGCAGCGAATCGTCCGATCAGCAGAGAAGGTTATTGGCTGCAACCTTCCTGCCATTGATGAACTGTACACTGCAAGGGCCAGGAAGCGAGCGGGCAAGATCATCTCTGACCCCTCTCACCCTGACCACAAACTCTTTGAATCACTTCCCTCTGGAAGGCGACTCCGGACTGTCAAAGCTGCCCCAGCCAGACATAAAAACAGTTTTTATCCACGAGTAGTTGCTCTATTCAACAGCCAAAATCTGTAGCCTCCTTTGATCTGGTATTTTGTTGGTTCACATGCTTGATCCATGGTGTTTTATCATTAATGTTTTATCATTATTAATGTTTAGTGTTTTCTGAGTCATTCGTAACTGTCACTGTATGCCATGTTGTTACTTGTGGGCGGAGCGCCAAGGCAAATCCTTGTATGTGAATACTTGGCCAATAA
Organism: Okamejei kenojei; assembly: GCA_035221665.1. Classification (NCBI taxonomy): domain Eukaryota; kingdom Metazoa; phylum Chordata; class Chondrichthyes; order Rajiformes; family Rajidae; genus Okamejei; species Okamejei kenojei. The sequence continues at coordinate 50,431,509 of CM069136.1, forward strand.
ACTTACTTACTTACTTACTTACTTACTTACTTACTTACTTACTTACTTACTTACTTACTGGAATACTAATAGTTGCCAGATGGAGGCAGCACATAATCACACATGAATATCAGCACCTTGTATTCATGAGATAATTATTTATTTCTGTTGCAGTTTTTAACATTTTTCTTTCACAATAACTATTTGGATTTTATGTAACAATATTAATATAAGAAAGAATGTTCCCTGGTTTCAGCATCAAATCCATGTGGAATGATGAAAGATGTGGACAAAGAGGGACTAAATCTATCTTCAGCCTCTTATTCGTGAACATGGGGAAGAATGAAGGATAAGTGAATAGAGAGAAGCTTCCAGAGCTTCTGATATTAGTAGGTGAAGATACATTCAGGAAGAGTGGAGTGACATACAAGTCAAATAAATTATGGGCCAGAGTTGTGCAGCGCAGGGTTCTGGTGGTATATTGTGCCGGAGAAGGTCATGGAAATAGACAGATGCAGGTATTGATGAGAATATTAAATTGTATGTGTTCAGGGATCAAGATGTAATGCAATGTGAACACAAGGGTGTTGTTGGCCGATATTCAGTAACCTTGATTTTTTTTAAGTCCCCTTTCCTTTTTTTTTCTGCACTCATCAATATTTTTTAACAAGTTTCAATCTAGAGCCATAGCTAAACTACTGCCAATCTTGCTTGTATTTCCTTTTCTCTCAATGCAGGCTGAACATTAGACATGGGAAACTAGTCTGCGTGTATTTCAAGGGTGCATAAGAATCAGGGCCTGGTGCGTTTAAAGGGGGTGTGGGTGGCAGACCTGCTCTCTTTTAAAAAGTAGCATAGGAAACAGAAGCTGATTATTTTCAAATGTGCACGAGGGACAAGACTTGGCGTGTTTAAAAGGAACATGGGAACGATCCCGGGGATGACTGGATTAATGTGTGAGTGTTTGATGGCTCTGAGTCTATATCCGCTGGAGTTGACAAGGGTGAGGAAGGATCTCATTGAAGCTTACCAAATAATGAAAGGCTGGATAGAGAGCTGATGTGGTGAGGATTTGTTTCCATTAGTACGAGAGTCTAGGACCAGAGCCCACAGCCTCAGAATAAAAGGACATATCGTTAAAAAGATGAGGAGGAATTTCTTTAGCCAGAGGGTAGTGAATCAGAAAATCTGTGTGTGCCAAGTCTTTAGGAATTTTTAAAGCGGTGATTGACAGGTTCGTGATTAGTAAGGGTGTCGAAGGGGAGAAGGCAGGAGAATGGGGTCGAGAGGAAAGATCAATCAGCCATGATTGAATGTCGGAGTAGACTCGATGGGCCAAATGGTCCAATTCTGCTCTTATGATTTATGAACTGATGGAAAAGGCTTGGTGAATTTAAAGCAAGCATGAGAAATAGCACCCAGTTTTAAAGGGAGTACCAGAAATAATGTCCCAGTAATGGCCCTGTCTCACAGTTCGAGTCCACCCACGAGTGACCCCAAGTGACAGAAAAAAGCAGACTCGTGGTTGTGTACGAGATTCCAAGTTTATGTTCAAGAGTTTAACCGAGTTCCCACGGGTATGTCTAAGTTTGCCGTTTACTTCTCATTTCTGCGATCTTCCAAGTTCCTCTCCCGAGTTACCAAGTTCCTCTCCCAAGTTACTCTTGAGCCAACCATGAATGAAGGTCTGTTTTAATAAGCAACAGTGTTAAAGAAGACATCTCCATCCTGTGGCTTTGAGTTAAAGATAGAATTCAGCGTGGCCGCATCTATTGATATGACCTACAAAGGGAAAATCAGCACCGTCCAGTGCCAGAGCAGTTATACTTATGATTTGTTTAGAAACATAGAAACATAGAAAATAGGTGCAGGAGTAGGCCATTCGGCCCTTCAAGCCTGCACCGCCATTCAATATGATCATGGCTGATCATCCAACTCAGTATCTTGTACCTGCCTTCTCTCCATACCCTCTTTGTTTGAAACACACATCACGTAGTTAGAAGACCAGTGGGCGGAGGTTTGCTATATTTTAATTGAATTTACTGCCAGGTCTACACACTGCGGGGAGACGGGAGATGAAATCTTTGAATGTGGACGGATGCCTCCTCGCCTGCTCGTTCTAAGTGGAATATATTTTTAGTTGCATTTCAAGCCGGGCTATGGTTTTATTCCTTGTTTTTGTTTATTTGCACACACTTTTCGTATGTGAGGGTTTGACGAGAAGTCCATGCCGGGTGCCGGCCAGCCGCAGCCGCAGCCGCAGTTCTTTCACATCAGTTGCACAACAGATTGTTGTGAGACGGAGCTCAGGGTTCGCCTTCTGAGCTGCTTTGGTGCCCAGGCGTGAGTTGAGGTGGAGGAACGTGGGGGGGGGGGGGATGCGCGGGCTTCATTAATCTGTCTGGGGTGACAAGGCTCTTGAGTTAGGCTGGGATCATTATCTGCGGGATGATCTTAGTGATGAGGCAAGTGTAGGAGAGGTGTACTGACTGTGTGGGCAGACACATTGGTAGTGATTGCCCACCAGTATCAAAAGCCGCTGTGTCTCCTTGTCCCTTGTATAGCAGGGGACGATCAAACAGCACAATACCCCCCTCTTCCTCCATGCCAACACGAAGGTCAGAAACAGCGGGCAGACGACAATCACCCACCATAACACGAGAGAGATCATGCACTATTGTAGGTCTCCTTTGCACGTCTGTGTTTCTGTCTTTCTCCATCTCATTGTTGGCCCTGTCTGTCGCCACCCTCACCCCCACCCCTCTGCTTACCGGCCATGTGTGTGACCCCTTCCCTCCCTTCTCCAGCTCCCCCGCCAATTGCACCGGGCGTGGGGGTTTCGCACCGTCTTCACGCCGGCGACTCCAGCAGGTCAGTGCCAGTCACCCCGGGGCAGGTGCTCGGGGGCTCTCTCCCAGCGTGGCCCCAGACCGGGGGGGGGGGGGGGGGGGGGGATGGGAGTCAGCGGGCACGCCGGCTCTGCCACACCATGGGCCACCACCAACCAAGCCACCCGTCCACGTCCACACGCTCGGTAGAACAGGAGCTGAGACTGGGAACTGTACCGCCCTTGCCCCCTCCCTTTGCAACTGCAAACAACCCCACTCTCCTGCTCACCTAACCCGCCCATCCCTTCTCTCTGGGTATTGAAGGCGCTTCTGGTCTGTAGTGTGCAATAGTCACCAAAATACACTGCATCTTTAGAAAGGAAAAATACAAAATATGTTAATCCCACTGGATAGGCCTTAATCATGGTGCTGTACAACACGGAAACAGGTCCTTCGGCTCAGCTTGGCCGTGCCGTCCAAGTTGGCGTCTTGGGGTAGTCCTATTTGCCTGCATGTGGCCCGTAGCCCCTCTCATCCATTTATGTAACATCCAGAGTAGATAATGGGAACCCTTCCCATCCATTTATCTGTTGTTTAATAACCTCAAGAAAATTCCTGCTTCAGTTTCCTGGGTCCAACTCAGAGAGAAGTCTCCCCCCTTTCCAGGGTTAATCGCTCCACTGTTTATAATGCTCTCTGCATTATGAAGTCCTCGACTGTGAGCCCCATGGGCAATCACTACCAAAGTGTCTGCTCACACAGTCAGTACACTTGTCTCCCTCCTCCCCCTCCCCCAAACCCCCCCCCCCCCCCCCCCCCCCCCCCCCCCCCCCCCCCCCTCACCTTTCCCTCCCAACTCCCGTCCCGTCCCGACCCCCCTGGGAAACTGAAGGGAACGACATGCAAGTGCCACGGATACAAATAATGTCATACACTGGAAAGGGCAGATGCTGGTTGACAAAAAGTGAACACACGGTGCTGGAGTTACACAAAGACGCAGCAGAAATTTGGAAACGTCATCCCGTCACCCATTCCTTCTCTCCAGAGATGCTGCCTGCCCGCTGAGTTAAAGAATGCCCACGGTAGACTTACGAGTCACTAAGGTAAACTCACGGGCCACTACGTTCTTACAACGAGTTTAAATGTTTCAATTTTGACTCGTGGTAAACTTTAAACATGTTTGAATTTTTTCAAGAGTTAACAAGTATCAAGGGTATCTGCCGTTAGCGCCACGAGTCGCTAAGTTGCATCCATGAGTTCCGACGTTCCCGCTACGTTAATTGTACGTGATTACGATGAGTTTAATTTGTTTTAAACTCGGGGTCACTCGTGGGTCGACTCGCACCATGAGACAGGGATTTAAGTTTCATGGGATGACAGGGACCAGATTTAAGTGAGATGCCAAAGCATTGGGTTATTTGAGTTTTACCAGTGCATTTGAGTTTTTCTTTGTACCCAGCAGCGAGTATTACCTCACAAATCGAAAAGAAACTACTGGAGGAACTCAGCAGGTTATGCAGCATCTGTAGAGAGAAAGGAGCATTTGGAATTGCGGATCAAAGATTAATGTTTGTTCCCATATTTTTGGGCCATCATGTTGTTGAAACGCCATGTGATTAAATCCACCAGGAATAATTCCACTTGGAATGCAAGGGTGTATAATTTAGCAGAATATACATTGGTAGATCACAACCATCATTTTGAATTACTGACTGCCAACCAGAGCCAATTGGAATTTAAATATGGAAAAATATAAAATCAGTACAGCACAAAATAGTGCCATTAAATCCATTGAGCAAGTAATAGTGAAAACCTTTACAGCCAAATGAGAACCAGAAGTGTAACGAGAAGATAGAAGACAAAATACTGTAGTTTTTGCATTCATTGTAATTCTATGAAAGATTACTTTTAAGGCCTAAATTTATTATCCATACCCTATTTTCCTTTGAAAAGATGGAGGGAATAGCTTTTATTTTGAACTTTCATGAGGTCGATGCAGTGGATTAAGCTGCTAGGTGGACAGTTTCAGAATTTTGACCTGTGACAATAAGCGGGTGGTGGCAAATCTCCATATGATGAGCTAATTTATAGGAGGGGAAGTTGGACATGTTGCTGATAAGTCAACTGCAGCTCTTCCCCATCTGGATGGTGAAAATTACAACTTGCTGACTATGTTTTTGTTCGTTAGCCTGCTTTTTTAACATGAATTTTATTCTTGTGCAATAGTTTAGTTTAGTTTATTGTCATGTGTACCGAGGTACAGAGAAAATCCTTTTTTGCGTGCTAACCAATGGCCTATCATGTGGTACGTTCTCAAAAACCACCTGAAAATTCAAATATGTTGCATATGCTAGTTCCCCACTTATGTTACATAAGAACTCCAATAAATTTATCAAACTCAATTTCACCTTTGCAAAATCTTGCAGGATTATGGTGTGGTTTTATCAGTTTCCTGCTCCTATTTCCCTGACAATGAACTGTAAAATTTTCCAGTTATAGATGTCAGGCTAACTGGTTAATAGTTTTTTACTTTATGTCCCCCCGAGTAGAAGGCAATCTACTAATCCATCCAGCCTGTTTGATCTCTAGTACTTAACAATGCATGTACTCTTCTTCTCAACCAAAACCAATTCATTTTTATGAGAGTTTATATTATATCCTGGATGTTTCTCTTATTTTTATCTTATTTGAAAAATAAGATAAGCATCCAGGACAATTATGGAAGAAAAGTATTTGGCAAACTCCTCTTTAACTGCTTAAAGCAAAAGTAGATATTCCTAGCCCTAACTTGTCCCGTAATTATTCTCTTGTCACTTAATCCACCAGTTTTTCATCCTTGGTTCCCGACCAATTCTTCTTGCCTCTGTAATCCCTTAAATACTTTTCAATTGTCAAATTCTGTAAAAGATCATAAATAAGACATGTCTGCTGAAATATTTAGTCACACGAGATGAACCATGCACAATCAACAGAGAAACATCCTCTCAGCAGCTCACCAGTCAAGCCCTTTAATAATTTTGTGAGGTTTTGATGAGATCTTCTCCACTCTTGTAAACTTTTAAGAGAATAGTTCCAGTGATGGTGCATGGCTCACTTCAATGTTTCCAGAGCACAATAAATGTTTCCAGAGCACAATAAATGACCCTGGCCACTCCCTTTCTCACTCCAACAGCATTCTCTCCTACCTGCTAACTCCAAACACCATCTAACCTCACCTACTCCTTTAACCATGCTCATCCCTCTAACCCTGCCAACTGTGCTTCTCCATGCCCCAACTCCCTCTCTCTGTCCTCTACCCCTTCTTACTTCTCACCCCTCTCAATGTCTCCAGCCATCTCGCTCTCGCTCTCGCTTTCTGGTCCCATCCTCTCCAATTCTCTAGCCTTGATCTTGCCTCAGTAATTCCCCTCGTATTTCCCCTACTATGCTTTCTCTGGCCTTCCCACCACTTTCACTGCTCCACCCACTTATGTTCAATCTGTTCACCCAGTTCACTACCCTCAATGCGTATCTCACTCCCCTAATCCCTTTCTCCTATCAGCCACTACACCCCTTGCATTCTAACTCCTCACTTTTTTATCTTCCCTCTAAAATGCAAAGCAATTTCTTTTTGCATTGTTCAAATGCTTTTTTTTATTTTGCAGTGTGATAGAAACTGTAATTTAATCATATTTTTTTATTATGTGCACACAATTCATCGTGTTTATAAATTAATGCTATAGTCACTTTAAAGGCCAAAATTATAGCATGATAACTTAGGATATATTATAATGTTATAATGTTAATGATAAAACTTGCATTTTATATAATTCATATTTCTGTATTTCATTTCATCATAATTTTGTTAGAATTTGATATTTGCTTTTTGAATCATAGCTGATTTTTCTTTAGGGTTGGAAGGATTTCTTAAGAAATTGAAAGGTCTTGGAAACTAGTTGCAATTCTAATCTGTTTATGGTACATGTACTGCCAGTGGGATTCATTTTAAACGTAGTTGCAAATATAGTCAGGTTGTTGCAAATTAACTTATTTTGTTGCCTGTGCTCAGGTAAATGGGATGGATCTTCGTGTGGCCACACATGAACAGGCTGCAACAGCTCTGAAGGGAGCTGGCCAGGTTGTGAATATGATTGTTCAATATAAGCCTGAAGGTAAGAACTCCAACTTGAACCGAAATGTCATTAATGTTGATGTTGGTTTAATAAGCATAATAAAGTGAGATTTAAATTTAATACTTAGATTTCTGTGAAAATGTATAAGAATAACTACATAAAAGCAGCGCTATGAAAGGATTGATTAAATAAATTTTAAAATCCAAAGATATGTGGCAGACAAAGGAGAGCATTAATTTTCTTTTTTTCTGAAGTGGTGTCCATTGGCATGACTTTAAGGAAACAAATGATTATGTATGTTTAGTGTTTCAATGTAAATATCATGGGAACAGGTTCCGTTAGAGAGTACCTGCTTGTGCAGGAATGCAGAGATGCCTGGACTCTCAGAGTGTCCCCATGCCCCTCCAAGAACCGAGAATGAATAACATTTAAAATCAGTGTAATTTTATTTAGCCATATTGCAGTGTGACTGATCAGTTTACTTTTTTTTACATCCTCATCCCCTTCAGCTTTGTTGGAAGCTATGCTTGATTTCAATAAATATTTATCAGCTGGATCTATCTGAGGCCTTTTAGGGTGGAATTCACAAGGATGATGCAATGTACTGATGGAACACAATTGATATAGACATAACAAATTCCCAGCACCACATCAGTAAACATATGGGGCAAAATCTGTCAGATGCAGCTCCCACTTTAATTGCATAGCCTCATCAGAGTTAAGTTCCAGTTGCAGTTACACCCTCTTGCTTCTCTAAATATGTATTCTTAAATCTTTAATTATGTCTTTAGTAAGAGTAACAGTTAGGAAAATATGTGGTAACATCAAACAATGATCGTAAATACTTGGGTTCAAACATCTCAGTAGTAGAATGAATTGGTACTAAGTTATGGTGTGAATTAGAAAATCCATTATTTTTTTGCACCTGGCACCAACTTCACAGCACAGGTCCAAATAATTTGACACTAATTAGCTGCCACATTTGAAGATAATCAAAAACCTATTGTGGAAATTGAAAAGGCACATGAATGCAGCAGTAGATGCTCTTTAGAATGTGAGTTGGCTTGTTAACATGGCAGCTATGAAAATTAGCATATCAATATAATCAATATATTAGGCCTGGGTGGGTTGTTGGGGTGAATTTCAATAATGTAATATTAATGGAATAATCAATTGTGTTCTGATGTCCAAAATAATCCTATTTTTCAAAAAGTGTGATAATAAATTACAGTCATTCAAGTACTATCCTTTGTGATGTTGCCAAACCGTTACTTTATTTATATATATATATTTATATATTATTACCGCATACTCAAATTAGGTTTTAAAGGTTATGCAGGCAGTTTGATGAGATAGTAATCTGCAGCCTAGATTAAATACAAACATGTATTCAGTTGTATCTTGTCAGTTTCTAAATCCTCATGTATACCCTGGACCTGTAAGGTAAGCTGTGCCTCAGCATTTCCAGATCCACTAATATTAACTGAAACCCATTCCGGCTCAAATGATGAAGCTCTTCAGAGCAGTTGAATCCTCTGGATATAATGCCATCTATTGGGTGAGCCAATTGGGGTTGCACAGAAAACAACTAAAAGTCTTTGCTGACCCACCCAATGTGACTGATTTTTAAATGCCTTCAGTCCTTCCTACCATTACTGCTGCATTCAGACAAAGAGTAGAACCCAATGGACCACAATTTATCAATAACGAAATGGAAGATGTCGGCAACAGTGCTATCAACTGGCACTTAGTTACCAATAACCTGTTTACCATTGACTTGCATCATGACCTGTTGTCTCCACTCGCTCCAGACCTCATCACTGTCTTGGTCCCAAATATGGACCAAGAGCTATATTCCACAGGTGAAATGAAACTGAAAGTAACTGTCTTTGACATCAAGGCAGCATTTGACCAAGTGACTGGAGTCATGCACAATGCACAGAGCAAGGTTGTTGCAATCAATCAGACCTTTGGAGGAGTTTTCATGGATGTGTTCTGGGCCTTGCCATCTTAGGTTTTTTTTCAATTATCTTACTTTCATCGTAAGTCAGAAGTGGAGATATTTATTGGTGATTGTACAATGTTTAGTTCCAATCCTCAACTTCCAAGCAAATTAAGCAGTCTGTGCCAGAATGTGTGAAGATCTAGACAATATAGATTGATAAGTCTCGGAAAAAAAGCTATTAAAGGCATGGAAATATTTTTTTATTTATCAATATTTATTATTAATTAACCTGTGATCTAAACTGTTTTATAACTTTAATATTTGTTCATGTTTTTTGACATTTGCAAACTTCCAAAATATTCCAGTACCAAAAAAAAAGAGAAAATATTGCATTAGAAGTAAAATGATGTAAAACTATTACACACATATAAAGATATTTAAAGATAATTAAATTAAAGGAATTAAATTCAAATAATAGGGAAATTAGCCTACCAGCCTAAATGCTGGAAAAGTAAGGGAAGTGTGCAGCACTCTCTTGAACGCCTTGAAGAATACATAACCACAAAGTCAGTTCTCCTGGTCTTTCGTTCAGTGCTGGACTGGATTTGAACACTGAGACCAAAGAACTCACTGAACATTAAATTGCCTGATTCTTTTTTTCTTTTTCTTGTACAGCCATTCCTCTCCCATTGAAGTGAATTCACTTGCTAATTCCTTAACTAGTTCAGCATGCAAATTCTTGAGTAACTTTAAAACAAATCTGGGGCAGTTTTAAAACATGAATTTCAGATACTGAAGCGAGTCTAGTCCTCACTGACTATTGTATTTGTTTCCACATTTGAATTATCCCTTATTTTGATTCTCTGTAGAGCAGAAAATAATTATCATAGAATTGTCATATTTTATTTTGATTGTTGAATGTTGAATTTTTTTAGTAAATAAGTTTTGATTGATTGGTTTGTATATACAATATATGGTGATACTCCAAAGAGCTTCTGAAACATGTTATATTATGCACATAATTTACAATTAAATCAATTTTTCCAGGTGGAAGTTAATTTGTAAAAATGTTCACAATAGTTCAACAATAGTTCACAATAGTACAACTTCTTAAATGTTTGTTAATGTTTGCTAATTGGCACTGTCTACTGCCACTTGAAAGCTCGATTGGAAAGATTCCACACACACACAATTGCTGTGGCATTAACTGTATTATTCCTGGAATCAAAATTAATGTAAAGGAAGGATTTGGCTTGTATTTATTACCCTTGATTAGACTATCCCATTTGTAGCTGTTAAATCCTTTTTTAGAATAATTACGTAATAGCACGTGATTGCAATACCACTGGAGTGCAACCAAGAGCATAGAGTATACCACCCAGAAACAGACCCTTTGGCCATCTTGTCCATGCCGACAAGATGCCCATCTAAGCTAGTCCCATTTGCCTGCAGATTGTGTCCAAGGATGGAGCAGATGTGTAGCCAGGATCACTGCAGTGCAGTGGACCAGTTAACACCTTACTTAGTCTGACATCACTGCAATCAGCTGCCCTGCACAATGGTCCACCCACTGCACATGGAAAGCTGTGTTCATTGTGTATGGGATAGGTTGCAGGTGCTGTGCCTGTCAACTGGAAAATGCACAGAGGCCCGGCTAGCGGAGTAAGCAAAGGAAAAAAAGCAGGACAAAAAAGGTCAATGTTTCAGAGGGAAGGTTAAGAGTGTACACAAAGTGAGCAATAGAGGGTTGGACCTCAGGCTCTGTAGTCTTGAAGTCCTACACAGAATAGCTTGTGGGGTGGGTCCAGCATGCTTCCCAGCCTCACACACTAGCTCAGGAAAGCCGCCCCAGCCGCTCAGAAAAAGGAGTGGAGGATGGAGAGCAGAGAATCAAAGGGAATGATGCCTGACCCAGGGACGGGGATGGAAGGGGTCAAGAACAGCTTGCAATAGAGAGAGAAAGGAGTAACCCAAGGATTGCAAGGATGACTCTGAGGGAAAAATAAGGAATTAGGAGCCTGGAGCATCAGAAACCTCAGGACAGCTCCAACTGTGAAATGTTGCTACCCTGATTGCAGTCAAATCTCTGATGATGCATGGGTATATATATTTGGAATCAGATATCCAATTATCATTGACTTGGTAAATGAGCATCCACAAGAAAAGGACTAATACTAACATCTGCAAAACAACGGTCCAATACCAACCTGTCCCACTATCAACCCCAACCCTCCACCACCAAAGCTAGGAATCACAAAAATTGATTCTCAAAAACAAGAAACTGCACGAAGGGTAGTTGGGGGGGGGGCACGTACTATCGCAATTCTCAAGAAACATTAGACAGGTACATGGATAAAGACCAATGTTTAGAGAGGGAATATGGGCCAAAATGCAGCATGTGCTAATAGTAGAAGGTACATGATGGTCAGTGTGTGCAAGTTTGGCTGAAGGGCCCGTTTTCCACACTGTACAACTCAAACTTTAAGATTCTAAATGACAACGTCATGAATCAGTCATTAATGAATCAAATGAATGGAATCAACGTCAACCTTCGATCCCCAAAGGACTGCTGAGAAGAAGAATATAAGAACAGTAGGGCAGTGGTAAATAACCAGGTTTTGCTATAGGCAGCAATGGTAACAACAATACATTTGTAAAAATTGCTTCAGGCTATGTCCATTAAACAAAGGTTAAGAATATGATTTAATCAATCAAACCTGTATACAAAATCTTGGCTTGACTATACCTTCAATAAAAGAAAATGTTCCGTATAAATCAAATTTAAATTTTCTAAGTGACAGAATCTAAAGCATTTTCAAATCACAGATGCACTGCTTTCAGTATTTTCTCCTGATGACCTAGAACAATTTAATCTGAATACCGTAACATTGTGGAGACGCAAGTTGTCGATTCATGTAGCAACATGCCACAAATTGAACTGAATTATTCCCCTATTATTATTGCCTATCTTTAGCATGGCTGTTATTTCTATGGAAAATTAACAGTTTATCACACGTATGAATATAAACACCAACGCAGTAAATAACAAGGTCAATCTACTTGATGTTAAATTTTGAATCTCTCGTCCAGCAACCTGAACATATAAAACAATATACATGACGTAGCAAATGAATCTTGGTGACTTAGATTCTTTTCTAAAATGAGCTCTCATCCTTCTACAAATTAATGAGTCCTTCCATGACAACAGCACTCATAACTTAAACTGGCAACACACCAGATTTTAAAATCATTTGACAATAAAAAAAATTCTGCTGTGCAGCAGTACCAGAAAGTTTAATAGTGGTTCATCCATCACAGTGAATGATGGTTACCTACAACAGAATGGCCACAGTGATTCAACATTGTAACTCTCTATTCCTAGCAACAACAATACATGAAGCTCATGTTCGCAAGACAACCATAATGCCAATACAACTGTAAAAGATGTTTTGATAATTACTGTTACGACTGTTCTATTTTTGTTTCATAACATTTTTGATCTCAATCTCATCACAATATGCTATTGGTACAGCAAGTCAGAGCCAAAATTGTATAGAGAGAAAGAAATATCATCTGAGACCTATAAAGAAATCGGTGGCTTTTAATGTAGCATCTTTGTTCTGCCCACATGCATTCCGTAATTGGTTTATTACAATAAAACTACACTAAGTATGGTCTTTTTACACGAAAAAAATCATGTATGGTAACAGAAAAAACAATGCCAATTACATCAAAATTTACTTTGCTTATCCATTCCATGAGCACTTCTGCAGTGAAAATTTCAAACACTTCCGTGGGTATGTTCCAAATAGAAAACTGAAAAGTTCTTACTCAAGCTTAAAGCTTAGAAGTCTGTTGCCTGAAGAACAAAGCTCGTCAACCATTTCTAGAAATGTTCAAGACAGCTGCATTTTTCTACAGCTGACCAACCCTAACGCAATCCTAATCCTACTGGACAACAGAATATTTTAGCCCACCTCACAATTTCAGGTCATTTTTAAAAATTATATTTTTCTAGTACCTCTTGTTTTTTTTCAATCTTCTTTCATTTAGAATACTTTAAGCATACTTTTTTTTTGTATGTTTGTTTGGAATCTATGAGCCTGCGATGCTGTTTGCAAGCAAGATTTCCATTGTGCCTGTACCTACCGTTAGTGCCTATGCCATAAAATTTGGAATTGAACGCATGATTTATTTAGATACCATATCTTTTTCACAGTGTTTTTAAAATTCCAGCGTATATGATAAAATGTAAAGAAGCATACATTATTGTATACACTGTTGATTTTAAAAAAACATTTTCCGTGTCTCTTATATTAACATTAGGTATTGTAATTTCTATTTAATCAAAATACATCTTAATGTAACATTTAATGAGATTTTTCTTTAGCACATTGTTTTTGGGTAGTCTGTTACACATCCCTAATGGAAATTTTTGCTACCAGTAATATCTAACACCAAGTATCCAATGTTCAGCATATTCGGCAAAATTGTCATCTGTTTTACCTTCTTTAATGGACTATCTCAGAAACACCAGCATCTCCCCCATAGACAATAATAAAGGTTTGGATTATTATATCTGTGTCAATTGGACGAATTGTACTTGGTGCCAGCTGGTTAGCTGGCAAGTACAGGACTACACTCTCAATGTGGAATCTTCATGGACTAATGGCAATGAGCTAAATTCAACAATTTGTCAACACTTGCTTTGCAAAAGAAGTGTCGATCATGGAGAATAATGATTTTGAAAGGTACAAAAAATTAAGTGCCTATAATTTACATTCATGTGAATTTTTAATTAATTTAATTGTTATTTAATGATAAAACTTGTTATGACCGAATAGATTTATTGGCCAGGTATTCATAACAAGAAAATTGCCGGGTCACCGCCCGCAAGTGACAAAATTACATGCAGTGACAGTAAGAATGACACATCAAACTTAAAACATTAATTTATGTACATTAACATTTTACTTTGATTGTAATAGTCAAGTATTTTTGACAATGTTGTACTTTTTGCATGGTTTGCAAAGCTGCTGCAAACCAGAAGCATCATGTTTTTTGACATACATGGCAGTTCAAAACAAGAGAGAAATGCTCATAATATCCAACATACTATTATTTGGCGACTTATGTACCTTATATTGCCTTATGTTGTAGTTCTCAGAGGCTTTATGATCATCTCACAATGATCATCATTTCATCCAACAGGGCAAAACTATCACACAAATATGATTGTACAAGAACGTCCTTAATAGATAGATTAGAATAAAACATGCTTGTCATTCGCTGGAAATACAGGCCATAACATATATTTTGGTGTGCTTCTTTAAGTTTAGAGTTTTTCATTTAAACGATGTGAATGTTGGCAAAATAAAATTGGAAATCATAGCTCAGAAATTAATTCCTGTCAGAAGATGTTTAAAGTACAACTGTAAATAATTGTTATGACATTGCTTAACGAAAGATGATTAATTTTGTGCATACATTATTTATTAACACAATTTCAAATAAATCGCTTCTTGGACTGATTATGTTTATGTAAAAATATATATAATTAACAACTAAACTGGTGGCGACGAACATATTTTAATATTTCCATAAAATAATAAGAATTTTTTAAATTAAAAAAAAGAATTTTTAGAGGAATCTGTTCCATCTCTAATTGTGCAACAGATGCAACGGGCCAGAATTTAATGTATTGTTAAAATATTTACACAATTATGAATGGCAGCCCAGTGCGACAGTATGGAACTTGCACAACATGAGGCTGTAACATGGCAAAGCACTAATATGTACATGGCCACAAAACAGCAGAAATATTTGACAGCAAGGTTAACACTGCACTCTCAGACTCAGCCAGCATCGAAAACCTGCTAATTGTAAGCATTATAAACCAAGTACAAATAATATAAGACAAATTAAAAAAAAAGTGAAAGTAATCACACCAATAGTCCTAGGAAAATCACAAGGTATTTAAAACTAGACAACTAGTTTTCATTAAATACTCCATAAACATGGTTTTTATTGTTTCGTGTTAGAACATCCTGGAGCAAGCGTTAGTCAGATGCATGTTTCACCTTGCTCCTAGCAGATTAGCCCAGCTAGGAGCAAATAGCCAACCTATCCTGTCAATGAACATCAGAGCATATGCCAGCAAAGCCCGTGAAGATGCTGCTGTTGAAAGAAACAGTTAAAATTTCCATGTCCAGGACCTTCCCTCATTTCTGACAGAGGGTCTGGCCTTTGCACTGCTATTTCTAATTCACTACTGAAGTCAACTGTCCTTTTTTAGCTTGTTTCCAGTATTTTCCATTTTATTTCCCGATTTCCCAGACCTGATAGAATATCAGACCCCTATTGAAGAAGGCCACAAACTTGGACTTCCATGTACATGCGAGATCCCAATGTTGGTGAGAGTTTGTGTGAACTGCCAGACATTCCTTCAAGTTCTGGCCCAATGTAATACCCAATTTTGGAAGATAAAAAAGGCAAAGCCAAAAATCGTGGGTTTTTATTTTTTGCCAACCTAGTTGCCTCCCGCACCGTGTGCTAATTGAAACTTGAGATGTTTCTAAAATGCATTTACAATTCGAAAATTCAAAAGAACAGATACTATGGTTCAGCATATAAAAAACCCTAATATGTATAACTTGCTCAACATTGCTCAATACCTATTTTCAATGCTATCATTTGATAAAGGGGTAGGACAAAGAGCTAAACATGAAGTGAACAAAAACTTAACGTGCAGATATAGTAATGAACACACTGCAGTTCAAATTACATCAGTACTATTAGTATACATAATTTCCTAAATGTGTATTTCTTTTTCTGTAGAATGTCTTATGAAGAAAGTATATTTAAATGTTCTGTTCACTAACGGTGGCCTTTGGGGTTGAGACATTTGATGATAAAAAATGTAGTTAAATGTATTTACTTAAGTTGAAGATGCAACATTTGACAGTTTATTGAACAATTAAAAAAATGATGGAAAGACAATCATGGTGCATCAAAGTCTCCTATATTTTCCTGGCTTGAAATGCTTGTTGAAGCTTTGTATCCACTTGATGTGAAAGTGCACATTTTCAAATAACATGTGCAAAGACACTAAGCCCAGTCCTTTCCCCATGACAATTCTATATCAACTTTTATCAACTACACGCAAGCATTTATTTGTCTCTATCACACCTGATACAGACACCTCTTCAGTTTACAGGTATAACAAAGATGGAGTTCCATAAGTTGAACCCTGGGGGACAGCTAGCTTTAACTTAATTTTCGCAGCTGACAGTTTCAAGACAAGGCTCCTTTAATTTTTGAAGTGTATTCATATTTCTGTATGAAAGGAATTTCCAGACGCAATATACATTTATTGTGCAGTGATGCTTTCCAGGATCTGATATACATTAACCTCTTTGTTCCCGCAGATTTGTGAATTTATCCAGATTTGTTTATTGGAAATGTTTTGGGGGGGGGTTTCACATAAATTCTTCAGCTAGTATTTTGTGGGAAACGGTAATTGTTAAATATATGCCAATATCACAACTGTTTTGAAAATGAATACATTAATAATTCTATGCAACCCTAAACTCTATTTGATCAAATAAAAGTAGCTTATAAGAACAAGTGATACGTGCCAACCGCAGTCTTTGCAGAGGTTTTTGAGTTTTTTATGTCTGCTCTGGATCTATAACAATTTGATTTCACTCCTGTTGTCATTGGTAGAAATGTTTGCAATAATTTTGACCCTGTTTTTTAACCTACTTGGCAAAGATTTATATCCAAGAAATTTATCAAGCAAAAATATGGGAAACCACCATCATCTATGTAATCCTCCAGTCATTACCATAAAAGAAGAGTAGAAATAAAAGATTAAACAATTAGAGTGCACTGGCTGAAGAAATTTGTGAATGAATCACCAATTAAAAAGGGTTATGGTCCTGTCCCACTTACGCGACTTTTACTGCGAATGTGGCACCCGTCTAGGTCTTTGCAGGTCGCCGAAATTTTTCAAACATGTTGAAAAACCAGCGCGACAGAACAAGTATGACTCTTTAGTGACAACTCACGGCCATACAGGCATCACCCTAGACATATCACCAGGGTGTCGCCTGTAATGGGTCAAGAGAAGTGTCTCCTCAGTCGCCAAAAAAGACATTGCATTTTTCGGTCGCTGCTGATTTTCAAGATTTGAACATTTTCGGACGAACTGCAACGACCTATGACTGTGCCGAAAGTGCCAAAAAAAGTTGACATGATCCTGTCTCCCCACATTTTTATATTTATCTGCCCAACTCTCCCCGCTAAAGGCTTACCTCAAGCAGCAATCTCAATGATGGAGAGACCATTATATCTGACTGGTGCAGCAACACATGTAAGAAAATGCTGCCAGTCCACCATCAATAGCCAGTAACTCACTATGGTGTCATAGTTGCAGCCACGAGACTCACCCAACACCAACCCCCCACAGGGTGCTTCTTACAGTAATATCGAGCTGATGGATGAATTCAATTTGCAGGCAAAAAGCCACAGAAGGCAATGAATACCGCCAGGAACATAGCACCTGTTAATGTAACAGTGCCACAACAGAAAGGAAGGCAGGGAATTACTATAGGATCCAGCACAGCACTACAAGCCTGAGAAGGATGTGTTTAGTCAAGTTTAAAGCTGGGGTATATACCTGTGAGTATCATACTGAGGACCAAGGATGCTGAAGTGAACCAGTGCTCTCTTGGGTAGTATCAGAGTAGAAATAGGGTGCGGCTGCACACCACAAATTAGATTGAAGAGTTTTTAAGCATCTTTTATTGAATGCATTTAAAATAAACAATTTAAGCTTCATTAGGTGTACAACACGTTTGATCATCAGCTACTTGATGTGCATGATTCACACAGCGCTTTTATTAAAATCAACCAGAAAATAAATGAGTTATATAGTTGTCCGCCAGGGGTTTCCTCAAACATTAAAAGGAGCGCCTGTCTCACTTACGATTTTCTTCGATGACTGACGGCAACATTGACTGAACGTATCAGGTCACTCCGAAAATGTATGTGCGTGATGACGTATTGACGCGCAGGGTAACCTAAGGAGTCCGCAACATTCTTTGTTGCTGTCTGGATTATTGAAATGTTCAAAAATTGTCCAGACAAAATTGCAGTACACTGAAAAAATCGCAAGTGGGGCAGGTCCTTTCGGTATCTTACCTGAGGCTATTCTTTTTGAGGAAATAGAACACCCGCCTTGAGTTCTTAAATGTACAGTAATGAAAACCTTCTACTTCATTGCAGTTTCACTCCAGCTGCTGCAACGCAGACAATTGGAAAGACTTATAGCAGGAAGATCTATTTCTCACTGAAGAGGAGGACACAGCAAGTCCAATAAACTATGCATCTCTATATACCATAATAAAGCCACTTTTACAATTATAATTTAATTAGATCAATTGATGGACGTGTTTTAGATACCCACCCCCCCCCATTGTGCATTGGAAGCTATCTTAATATGCTCTTTATGCTCTTTAGTTACTTGGGGGGGTATGGGTCGCCGGATGTGCGATGAATTATTTAGTGACTGCCGAACAAATCTATGTGACAAAGGGTGTTTTGAATGTGTCTGCTTACGATATAGGTAAACCTAATCACATATAGATGATAAGATGGCTCCAGAGAAAAAAAAAGACGCATTCATGTTGGGATCACAGGCAGAAATAATTTATTTCCAAGTCCAAAGTCACTGACTGATTTACATAATTATATGCGGATCTGAGCATGTCGAGATTGAGTACAGCTCATATGCATAAATTACATGATATTTATCACCTCCTTTCCCTTTTTGACATTTTTAGGATTACATTTCCACGATCCCAAACACAGCAAACCTAACACATTTTATAATATTACAACCGTAGTAATATGGTTTAACTTTAACTGAAAAATACAACTGTTTCAGTCTTATTTCCACAATTTCAACCATAGCCATACTTGTGAACTTGTTTCAATAACACAAAATAATGTTCAACGTGCTTTCATCACATCAGCTGTAGATACAACACATCAAACACATTACTTCTCTTCATGACAAACCGCGGTATCTTTCTGGCGGACTGAACAACCCTTCATGCCCTAATCTTTGTGTTGTGTTTCTATCAGAAAGTGTCTTTCTTTTCAGTGTAACATCTGTGCATCACATCTAGTTTCTTCTCTGATGTCGCTTTGTTTTTTTGTCTAGTTTTCCTCTATGTTCCTGAGTTTCACCGCATCTTATACTGGTGATGCATTGCTTGGTTTTCTGTGTCAGCGGAGGTTGCAAAGGATCTCAGATCTTCCCGTGTCTGGTGTTTCCTCTTGAGTTACAGTGGCTTGCAAAAGTATTCATACCCCTTGAGCTTTTTGCACATTTGTACACGTAAAACCACAAATGTATTTATTGGTATTTTATGTGATAAAACCAACACAAAGTGGCGCATAAATGTGAAGTGAAGGAAAATGATACATAGTATCAAATTTTTATATAAATAAAAAACTGAAAAGTGTGGCGTGCAAAAGAATTCAGCCCCCTTTACTCTGATACCCCCTAAATAAAATCCAGTGGCAACAATGCCTTTTACCATAAGTCACCTAATTAGGAAATAGAGTCCACTATGTGTAAATCTAATCACAGTATACATCAGCTTTCTGTGAAGGCGTCAAGGTTTTGTTAGAGATACATTGTGAACAAACTATGCTCCTTGGCAATCATGAAGCCCAAGGAACAACATCCAGACAAGCGTCAGGGATAAAGTTGTGGCGAAGTTTTAAAGCAGGGAT
>CM069136.1:50451678-50666678 GCA_035221665.1 Okamejei kenojei
ATTTAACTAAATGCGTTAATGATTATTGTACCAGTTTTAAAGTTACATATGTAAAGGCACTCTCGGAAGGCCATAAGTGAAAGAAATTTTTTTTATGAAACTAGTAATTAGACAGGCTAGAATTATTCCATACTTTACAATGCACTAAGAATGTTACAGTGCATATTTTCTTGTTATAGGTTTATAAGAGATAATGCAGCACACCTCGTCTGCTGTGAAGCTCTTCCACACAGCATGCAACAATCTGGTGTTTAGAAGTTCCATCCTCAATTAACCCTAAACTTCTGTCCCTTAAAAAATATAATTCTCATGTCCTGCCCCTCTTGTTTGAAATCTTCCCCTACCCTCCATAATAACGATCCACCTCAGCTCTGTCTATCCCTTTCATCATTTTAAAAAGAACCTCATCAAGTCCCCCTTAAACCTTCTCGGCTCCAAAGAATAAAGACCTAACTTGTTATCCAACCTTTCTCAGTAACAAGTGCTGGATCCCCAGGCAACTTTTCTATAAATCTCCTCTAACTCTCTCTATTTTGTTGACAGATCCTTCCTATAAGTAGCGACCAAATTGTACACCATAATCCAGAATCGTTCTCACCAATGCCTTGTACAATTTTAACATTACTTCCCTGCTCCTATATTCAATGCCTCGATTTAAAGTCCAGCACACCAAAGCATTCTTTACCACCCCATCTACATCCAATTCCACCTTCAGGATCTAGCACAGTTATTCCTAGATCCCTCAGATCCACAGCATTCCCTATTCACCAACCTTTTACCATGTTACGTCCTACTTGATTTGGTCCTGGCCGAAGATGTAGACTTCACCTTAACTCCAGCTGCCATCTTTCAGCCCTACTTTCCATATGGCCCAAATCTCTCTGTAGAGCTTTGAAAATCTACTTCATTATCCACACACCACCTATCTTAGTATCATCTGCATACTTACTTATCCATTTTCCACCCCATCATCCAGATCATTGATGTAAATGACAAACAACAGTGGACCCAACACAGATCCCTGAGGCACCCCACTTGTCACTCGCTTCCAACCTGACAAAACAGAACCATCCACCAATACCTCTCTGACATCTCCCTATCAGGCCACTGTTGAATCCATCTTGCTATTCTGCCATAAACACCCAAAGATGAACCTTCTTAACCAAACTTCCATGGGGAACCAAGTCAAAGGCCTTACTGAAATCCATTATCTACAACATCCACTGCTTTAAAACCCTCAACAATTCCAATTTACCGCTTCAAAAAAATCAAGAAGGGTTTTCAAACATGACCTTTCCAGGCACAATCCATGTTGGACTGCTCCTGATCAGACCTTTATCCGGGAGAGATTGCTTATAGATAATATCTCTAAGTAACCTTTCCATTATTTGCCCACCACTGACGTCAAACAAATAGTCCTATAATTGCAAGGTTTATCTTTGAACCCTTTTTAAAACAATGGAAACAACATGCGCAGTACCCAATCCTCCCGAGCACTATTCCCGTTTCTAATGACATTTGAAATATTTCTGGTTCCATCACTGCTATTTCTAACACTAACTTTTCCTCAATGTCCCTAGAATATCCTGTCAGGACTGGAGACTTCTCCACTTTTATATTTTCAAAAGTGTCCAGTACTTTCCTCCTCTTTGGA
This sequence comes from Okamejei kenojei, assembly GCA_035221665.1. Lineage (NCBI taxonomy): Eukaryota > Metazoa > Chordata > Chondrichthyes > Rajiformes > Rajidae > Okamejei > Okamejei kenojei. Next base: position 50,453,333 of record CM069136.1, read on the forward strand.
ATCTCATAGTTCCATAGCTACTCTTACTTTTTTTCTCCCCTTAAACTCACAGAGTTCAATATCCTCTCCCTTGGTAATACCGAAGACAGAAATGTTCAATATCTCCCCCTCTCTTTTGCTCTGTCAGAAGCTTTACAGTTTCCAAATCTGTACCACTGAATAGCTGTCCATTCTGGTTCACTAATGGTCCAATGTATCCCTCGATATCCTTTGCTAATAATATAGCTGTAGAAACCCTTTGGTTTTACGTATTCACCTTCTTGGCCAAAGCAACCTCATATCTATTTTTACATTCCTAATTTCTTTCTTAAGATTCTTTTTACATTCTTTCACTAGTTGCTAGTGCTGTCGGGGAGGATTTAAACTAATGTGCGGGGGATGGTACAAGAGCAAAGAGGCAGAGGTGTAAAATGAGGGTAAAGCATTAGGAACAAGGTGAAAAGTACAAGTGGCAGGCAGACAAAACCATGGAAAAATCAAAAAAGGGCCACTTTTTTCAGTCAAAATGTATAAGGTGAAAGTGCGTTGTAAAGACAAGCCTGAAGGCTTAGTTCTCAATGCAAGGAGAATCGTAATAGGTGGACGAGTTGAATGCAGATAGATAATAATGATATGATATAGTTGGGACTACGGAGACAGATCCAGGGTGACGAAGGCTGGTACTGAACATCCAGTGATATTCAATATTCAGGAGGGATAGAGAAAAGGAAAAAGAGGTGGGTAGCGTTGCTGTTAGAGAGGAGATTAACGCAATGGAAAGGAAGGACATTAGCTTGGAGGATGTGGAATCTGGTATGGGTAGAGCTACAAAACACTAAGGGGTAACAGAAAACGCTGGTGGTGTTGTGTACAGGCCACCTAACAGTAGCCGAGAAGTTGGGTATGGTATCAAACATGAAATTAGAATTTGGGCGTGCGCAAAGGCAAAACAGATATATGTGACTTCAATTCTACATATAATGGGTTAATCAAATTGGCAGGGTGCTGAGAGGAGGTTTTTTGAATGTATGCGGGCTAGTTATCTAAATCAACATGTAGAGGAACCAACGAGAGAGCAGGCTTTTTTAGAGACTGGTTTTTAGTAATGAGGAGGGGTCATTAGCCTCTTGTTGTACGTGCCCCCCTTGGGCAAGAGTGACCATAATATGGTTTGAGTTCATCATTAGGAGGAGAGTGACATTGTTAATTCCGAAACAATGGGTCTGAACTTAAGAAAGGTAACTTTGAGGGTATGAGGACTGAATTGGCCAGAAAGACTGGCAATTAATTTCTAAAAGGGTTTGACGGAGGAATATACAATGGAAGACATTTAAAGACTGCATGGATGAACTACTAAAATTGTTCATCCTCAGTTTGCAACAGAAAATCGTGAAGGTATGCAATCCGTGATAACAAGGGAAATCAGGAAAGTATCAAAGCATGAGGATGATGCGTAACAAAGTAGCCAGAAAAAGCAGCATACCAGAGGACGGGAGAAATTCAGAGACCAGCAGAGGAGGACAAAGGGCTTAAATAGGAAAGGAAAAATAATTATGAAAGAAAATCTGGCAGGGAACATAAACCCTGACTGCAAAAGTTTTATAGATATGTGAAAGAAATAGGTTGTAAAAAACAAATGTGGTCCTTCAGTCAGAAACAGGTGAGTTGATCAGGTAACAAGGATAATGGCGGACCAATTGAATAACACTTTGGTTCCGTCTTCACTAAGGATGACATCATAATCTGCCTGAAATAGCAGGTACTGTGGGTCAAAGAGGAATTGGGAGTGAAATCCAGGTCATCGGGAAGTGGTGTTGAGGTAAATTGCATCGATAAAAGCGATAAATCCCCAGGGCCAGATAGGCTGCATCCCAGAGTACTTAAGGAAGTAAGCTCAAGAAATAGTGGATCATAGTGATAACTTTCAAAACCTTTAGATCTGAGTAGTTCCTGAGGATGGCGGGTAGCAAAAGTAACCCCTCTTTTTAAGAAGGGAGGGAGAAGAGAAACGGGAATTACAGACCAGTTTAGTCTAACATCGTATTGGGAAACTGCTAGAGTCAGTTATTAAAGATGGATAGCAGCACATTTGGAAAGTGGAGAAATCATTGGACAAAGTCAGCATGGATTTACAAAAGGTCAATCCATGTACTGAACGATCTTGTGGAATTTTTCGAGGATGTAACTAGTAGCGTGGATAGGTAGAACCTGGATTGGTTTATCTGGACTTCAGAAGGCTTTCGACAAGGCCCACATAAGAGATTATATAACAAACTTAAAGCCATACGGTAATAGGTGATTCAGTATTGATTGGATAGAGAACTGTCTGCAAACAGGAAGCAAAAGTATGAGTAAACGGGTTCTTTTCACAATGGCAGGCAGTAACTAGTGGGGTACCCGCAGGCTCCGCTGGACCCCAGCTATTTACAATATAAATAATATCTGATGAGGGAATGAAGGCAATATCCCAAGTTTCGATGACCCTAAGCTGGGGGCAGTGTTCGCTGTGAGAGATCAGGAGACTGCAAGGTGACTTGATAGGCTTGGGTGAGTGGGAAAATGTTTTGGCATTGCAGTATAAGTGGAAATGAGAGGGTAACCACTTTGGGTGGCTAAAACAGGAAAGCAGACTATTATTTAAATGGTGGCCGATTTAGGAAAAGGGAGATTGCATGCGAGGACCTGGGTGTCATGGTACACCAGTCAGTGAAATAGGCATGCAGGTGCAGCAGGGCAGTGAAAAAAGCGAATGGTATGTTAGCTTTCATACAAAAAGGAATTTGAGTACAGAGCAGGGAGGTTCACTTCAGTTTACAGGGTCTTGGTAGACCACACCTGGAGTATTGCGTACAGTTAGTCTCCAATCTGAGAAGGTCAATTATTGGCCATAGAGGGAGTGCAGAGAAGGTTCACTCAGACTGATTCTGGGATGTCCAGACTGTCTTATGAAGAAAACCGGATAACTCGTTTATCCTCTCTGGAATATAAAAGGAATTGAGAGGGGATCTTATAGAAACTTACAAAATTCTTTTTCTTAAGGGTTTGACAACTGAGATGCAGGAAGATTGTTCCCGATGTTTGGGGAATCCAGGAACAAGGGTGTCACAGCTTAAGGATAAGGGGGAAATCTTTAAGACCCTAGATGAGAAAGACTTTTTTCACAACAAGAGAGTGGTGAGTTCCTCTGAACTCTCTGCCACAGAGGGTAGTTGAGGGCCAGTTCATGCCTAAATTTAAGAGTGAGTTGGATGTGGCCCTTGTGGCTAAGGGGGATTCAGAGGGTATGGAGAGAAGCAGGTACGGAGATAACTGATTTGGATTATCAGCCATGATCATATAGAATGCAGGCGTGCAGGCTCGAAGGGCTGAATGGCCCCTACTCCTGCACCTAATTTCAATGTTTCTATGTTACTATGTTACTCCTCTAGCACCTTATTACTCCATGCCTCCTATAATTAATGTAGAAATCTCTCTTTTTTCGAAACGTGTCCAATTATCTTGAAAACCATGGCTCTTTCCAATTTTATTATTTCCGTTCAACCTAACAGGATAGTAAAATTCTGTACTCTAAATTTCCCTTTAAATGTCCTCCAATTCTCTCTACATCCTCCCATGAAACAAGTGTCCCAAGTCACTCTTTAAAATCCTTTACGCATCCCAAAATGGTTATCCTGTTCCAATCAAAAATCTCCACCCTAGGTCCATCTGACTCTCTCCAATAGATTATATTGAAACTAATGGTAATTGTGGATCAATGGGCCCGAAGCTCACCAACGCATACCACCTCACCTGACCCCCCCCCCCCCTCTCAGTTTCCTAACAGGAGGTCCCACGCACTGCCCCTTCTCTGGTCGAAACTCTATGACAGACTGCTGCAAACAACTATCCTTCAAACATTTTACAAACTCCAAACCATCCAGCCCCATTTACGAATGTGTTTCCCAGTCTATTTTGGAAAATTGATAGCTCCCACAATCACTACCTTGTTCTTACTACCTATTATCTGCTATCTCCCTTACATATTGCTCTTCCCGATTCTCCTCCCCAGTTTGCTGTCTATAATACACCCCTAAAAGTGTTGCTACAGACACACCGTTCCCACTTCTCAGTTCCACCCAAATAGCCTCCCTAGACGAGCCCTCTAAATCTATCCTCCAAAGCACTGTCTTGTAATAGCTTCTCTTGACAACAATCAACACCTCCCCCTCAGGTCTCTTCCAATTCTATCACACCTGAAGCAATGAAATCCTGGAAATTTAGTTCCAATCACACCCTCGCTGCAACATGTTTCACTGATTGCCAAATATAATGGTAGGGGGGGAAAAAAAAAAAAAAAAAACAACATCAAATTTCCAGTGTCATCCAGGCTCTAAGTTCATCCACCTTTACTTTACAATGCTCCTCGCATTAAAAATACACCAATTTAGAAACCCACCTCCCCTTATTCCTCTCTGTCTATTATCTTTTCATCTTTCTCGCCTACATTTTGGATCCTAGTGCTTCCCTTCTCTGCTCATGCCCCACACCCTGATCTCCTAGCCCCTCTACCCAGTCCCTCCCCCGCAGCCTTTCTATATTTACAGTTTCCCAGTACCTTTTGGCAAATCTCCTGCAAGATATTGTCCACCCTCCCCCTCGGTTCAAGTGCAACCCCCGTTGTGTACAGACATGCCATTCCCCAAAAGAGGTCCCAGTGATCAAAAACTACTTTGAATCCCTGCCCACTGCACCACTCCCTCAGCCACGCATTTATCCTCCACCTCATTGCATTCTACACTCACAGTCACGGCACGCGGCACAGGCAGTAAATCCTGAAAATCGTTCCCTTTGTTCCTGCTCGTAACATTCCCCCCAACTCCCTAAATTCTCCTCAGAACCTCGTCACCTCTTTTCCTCCCTATGTCATTGGTACCTATGTATACCACAACATCAGGCTCCTCTCCCTCCCTTATCAGAATCTTTTGGACACGTTCTGACACATGCGAGACCCTGGCACAGGGAAGGCAAACTACCATCCGGGTCTCCCGACTGCGTCCACAGAATCGCCTATCCGACCCCCTAACTATAGAGTCCCCTATTACAATTGCCCTCCTCTTTTTGCTACCCTTCTGAGCATCAGGGCTTGAGAGGATTCTTCTCTGCAGATCCTCTCAAACTTTGTCAGGTTGGATGGGGAGCGTCGATGCAGAGCAATTTTCAGGTCCCCTCCAGAGATGTTCGATCGGGTTCAAGTCCGGGCTCTGGCTGGGCCACTCAAGGACATTCACAGACTTGTCGCGAAGCCACTCCTGCGTTGTCTTGGCTGTGTGCTGTGTGCTCATTGTCCTGTTGGAAGGTGAACCTCTGCCCCCGTCTGAGGTCCAGAACACTCTGGAGCAGGTTTTCATCAAGGATCTCTCTGTACTTTGATCCGTTCACCTTTCCCTTGATCCTGACTAGTCTCCTAGTTCCTGCCACTGAAAAACATCCCCACAACATGATGCTGCCACCACCATGCTTCATCACCGTAGGTATGTATTGGGCCAGTGGCGTGCGGTGCCTGGTTTTTCTCCATACAGTGACGCTTGGCATTCAGGTCAAAGAATTCAGGATTGAAAGTGCATTGTGAAGAAATCCAACATAAAGAGAAGAGAGAGAGCAAGTGAGACAGGTCCATAAGGTATAGTGTTGAACCAAGGAGGGTTGAAGAGAGGGCAGATGAAACCTGTGATGAACGGTATCTTTGGAGTTGGGTGACGAATGCATTTGAATGAGAAAGATGGAACAGTTGCAGAAAAGATGAAGGCCAGATGGGGGATGCAGGAATCCCTCTCACCATGTTCACCCTGTGCCCAGTTCTAAATGGACTTCTTCTGCCCTTTGTTTCACTTAGAACTGTTTTCACACCTCTTATCCACGTCTTTTCTCCCAACATCCTTCACCCCCCCACCCCCCTTCGCACCTCAGCAACTCACCCCCTCAACGCCCACACCTCCTCGGTCCCACTATCACCTATTATAAAAAATAATAATAACTTTATTACGGACTTCAAGGTCCAGACAAGGGGCAACATTACATAAAAAATGCATTGCAACTCAAATATCATAAATATATATAAAATCAAGGCAAATCACAAAAATCAATCAGAATTTTATATATTTAAAAAAAAATAAACCCACAATACTTAAATTATAAATCCAAGTAAAATAAATGATCAGTGTCGTACAACGAGACAGACTCTACCAGTGTCTCCACAGACTGGATTCTTAGCGTAGTGCTAACCCTTAATGTTTGTCAAGGCCAGAATACGCACATTATAGAGTCAATTTATCCCTGCAAATGAATTTATACATTGGTGTCTTAGGATAGCTTCTAGAGTACTGACACCTGCAGCCACAAACATATTAATGCACACACCACTTGGTTGCTTACAGTGTTCCCATGGCATCGTTATATGCCACCTTTAGTCTCTGCATACTTGTCTTTAAATAGTTTCGTCCACAGGTTTCAGTGTAGAAGGGGTGGGTGGGCAGTATGCTCTAAATAGCGAACATCTTCCCCACATCTGCACACGCACCAAATTTACCAAGAAGGATATTCGCCTGTTATTACAGCATGCGTCGTTGCCTATAAATATCCTCATCATCGGTCATTTGTTCTGTAATAAAATGCCCTAGATATTTATCCATATTACAGACACTAAGCTTGTTATCAAGAATTTAAACCCAGGATATTTAGGCTTTTAATCCTCTTTGGTTCTACAGACCATAAACAGCACTCTTACTACATTATATTTAAATGTCATGTTTCCAACCATACAACGAACGATCATGCAGTAAGAGCTGCTGGAGACCAGCGCTAGAATGGTACTAAAGACCACAAGATCTCTGCATACATAATATGGTTCACTAGAATATTACCAATCACGCACCCAGTGTTACAAGCTTTCAATTGTTTAGACAGATCATCAATATATTAGCCCCTGTATTACTCCTTACCCTCTCTCCTCTCTGCACTGCCCATCTTCCCTCTCCATTTTTAGTCCTGGAGCATCTTGAATGCAAAATGTTCACAATTCCTTTCTCCCCACAGAGGCTGCTCATCCGTCTGAGTGACTTCAGCAGCTTGTTTTTTGCTTTCTGTTTTCTTTAATATCAACCACTAGTATCTTTTTCTTGCCTTGCTTTTTAAATATCCCTTTTAATTTCACCCCCACACTCTATATTCTTCTTGGCTAACTGTAATTATAATTTATTGGTAAATAACTTATATTGATCTGTTTTGCCGTATCCTATCCACTATTAGCCTGGTATTTGGAAGGCTGCTTATTTACCAATCCTGCCCATTTCTTTGTGGAATTATATTTATATTGAACCATACCAACCTAATTGTTCAGTGGATAATAGTAAGATTAAACGAGAACTTACCAGTTTGAAGTTTGATCGTTATTTTATGAGGAGTTACGATGAGGGATTACGTGAAGAAGGCCGTCCCCATGCATGCGCGTCAATCTTCAAAGCAGCGGTGTGAAATCACAGATAACAGATGTTGAACTAACATAGTAAGATTATAGATGACTAGAACTACCAGATGATCGTTATGTTAGGAGGGTAGGGAGCGGAGGGTATGTAATCCCTCATCGTAACTCCTCATAAAATACCAATCAAACTTCAAACTGGTAAGTTCTCATTTAATCTTAAACTATTTTACTCTCGGAGTCACGTGAGTTGACTATGTGAAGATTTTCAAGGTCTGTGATTTCATGCCGTGGAAAAACGAGTCCACACAAGCAACGACTGCATCAGTTGACCAAAGATGTGGGAAACATCATAATGCATACATACATACATAGATTTAAACAAGCTGATGCTGATCAAGGAACAAAAACAATAATAACAGTAATCCCCTCTGACCGAGGAACTATAAATTGAACCTAAAATAGAGTTGGCAAATACCCCATGGTCTGGCAATGGGTTAAACTAAATGTTGGATACCTCGCTTGTTTAGACCATCCTACAGTTGACAGGATGTGGTCCAGAGGACCGCACATAACCCTTGCTGCTGGTGTTGTAGCAGCCCCTGGTGAGTGAGATGAGAAAGCAGTATCTACTCCTGTATAATCCAAACTCGCATAACCACCTGGAGATGGCCTGAACTAGTATCAGAGCCTCTAAGGTTCGAGATGAACTGTGACGTAATGATGTAAACGTGTGACCACAATGTAACCGAAGGGTGCATGGGGTATGTAATAACATGAATTATGATATTGAAGGTGTAATGATCCTGTCCATTCATGATTTATGTAATGACTGGACCCGTGCGCTGAGGGCAGCGCCAGGGAATAACCTACCTTGAGAGCCGAACCAAAGATCGAGATATATAGCTGTGAGCGGATCTCCATAGTGAATAAATGTTAACACAATGTCAATATCCCATACTTCCGTGTACTTGGGTCTGGAAGAACTTGTGTTAATGATATCCTGAACACTGGACACCAGAGGGTGAAACCCGAAAGAGCGGGTCCCACTTGCTGCAGCAACTATGATGAGAAGCACGTTGGGTACAGTTAATGGGACTATAACATAATTTATTGTCAAAGACCCTTACAAAATGAACTCTTAAGACGTCAGTGTCCGTGCCGTATTATGTGTGACATAACATTACATTTAACAGACAAAACGCTTCCCATCTCCTGAAGAGGCAAAGTACTGCTTTTGTGTTGCTATCCCTGCATTCTGCAGTGAGACATACATGCATCAGTCTGACAGCTCGAGCCGCAGGAGCGTTCTTCTCAGATTCTTTAAAGCAATGAATTGATTAATTATGTAGTGGCTGGTTCCCCGAATCCCAGGCTAAACCAGCAAATGTTATGTTTAGAACCCCATATAAGGTTCCATATTATTCCCAACATTGGCGGAAACCACGCTGCGTAGGCCAGTCAGAACAGTACGAGAACCCTGAACTTGCTGAATTATTGCAAGCCCTGACTGATAGGTAAATGGAGAACCACATAAAAGAACATTCCTGCCCTGTGTAGCAAGAATGACCTGCATGCAAACATAATCGATATTGGATGCCATCGAGCCATAGATCCTAAAATGCTTTGTGATCCAACATCCATACTGTGTTGTCATTGACTTTGCATGATGATACACCAGAGCCAAAAAGTTGGGTAAATTAATGACAGGATACTTTGACTTTATTGCATCCATGTGACTAACATATGCCACCACCACAGTGTATCATTTGGAACTAAGCATACAGGTTTTGCATATTCACACAATAACCTTTAACCCATAGTATGCACCTAGTGTCTATAGTGGTTGATAACAATAACTGTAAAAATTGATGATTCATGCAAATCCCATCCGCCTTCGTTACTAGAGAAGGCATTGTGATTTTCCATCTTTGAGCTCTAGCACATGTAAGTAATATAACTGAAGAATATGTGACCAAAACTACTGGAGCAATGCTGAATATAGTTCGACCACCATTGTGACTTTGTAGCTTCAGCTGATAATAGCATAGGTCTGTTAACAATGGCCTATTATGGCACTTGAGAGGTTAATACTTACACGTTGAAAGTTCTAATAAGGCAAGACCCAATTGCACAGCTGAAACACAGCGCTATAGCCAATTACACCTGATAAATAGAAGACTGCTTGATAACAAGGTTGTTGCAGGCTCAATTGATTCCAATCTGTTGCCCCAGGCGAATCACAGTTAATTAATAGTTAAAAGGTAATATCCGATAAACAACAACTTCCAGTTGATATCACTTAAATTTGACTGATGGCTGAAAACAGTTGATTTAAGCAAACACAGCGTAAGGAATATCCTCCAGACAATTGAAATGTCTTCGTGATCTCTTGTGAATGGGTCCTAAATAGTATGCATCTATGAGATCGATACATGCCATAAGGATCCTAAGGAAATTAAGTTAGACAGTAGAGAAATTCCATATACTGAAAAGCTATGTTGCACATGCGATTAAATGAAAATATGAACCGACATCTCTCCATCTTTCACAAGGAACAGCCACGCCTGCCATCTTTCCATGCCTTCTTGAATGCAGCTCTGGCCATACTACTGGCCTGCCTTAAAAATGCTCCGGCCGTAATTCTGAGCCTGCCTTGAAAGACAACTCTAGCCATATTACCGACTTGTCGCGGAAGGCAATGCTGGTCGTAATCCCGAGCCTGCCTCGAAAGACAAATTCTGGCCCCAATTCCAAGCTATGCTTGGTACCCTTGTATACTGTGTAATAATACCCATCACATGTTATCATTTTCATTGTACAAACACAAGTGTAAAATATACGAACTTGTAAATGGTCCACTTACCCCATGTTTCGAAAGAACCAGACCCACCTACCTCCATGGTTACCGGTGGTCTTATGGTAAGCCCAAAGGCACCTGATGTGGTTCCATTCCCAGCCTTGATTTCAATATTCCTGAGACCAGCTTGGCCCAGCTTTCTTTTTTTTTTTTTGTAAGATATTTTTATTAGAAGTAATTACATATTAAGAAGAAATATAAAATCCAATTAAAGCAAAAGAAAATATTAACGTCACATACATTCTTAATATTTTTAAATTAACAGTCAATCTTATTTGTACGAAACTTCTATAATTTTCTTTTTATTTTATAGCAGTAGGAAATAAAAAAAGAGAAAAAGAAAAGAAAAAAGAAGAGATAAACTGATTGAGTGGAATATTAAACAAGATATTCTTCAATGGAGATATATTTTATGAACTATTGTCTATAATTCTTCATCCATTCATAACATTCAGGCTTCCGTCATGGTTTCGAACTGGACCATCTTAACCATTTAAATATTCAATAAATGAAAGACCATATTCCTCTGAACTGGTCCAGCCTGTCCATCAGGGCAAGCCTTAATCGTTTCCAAGTGCAACGTCTCCGACATTTCTGTAATACCACATTTTAGCTTTGTGGGGAAGTAGGACCTTTCCAAAATCTTAGTATTAATTTTTTACCAATTATTAAACTATAACCGATAAAAATTATTTGTTTGTGTTGTTAATATCTGATTTGTTTCCAGTAATTCCCAATATAATTAGTTTTGAGTCGGGAGTCAACTTTGCATTAACTACAATTGAGATTATCTTAAAAATCTCTATCCAAAAATTACTGATTTTTATACATTTTGTATAAAGCTTGGCCCAGCTTTCAAGCGCCCATAACTTCAGTGAACCGCTTACTGCCGTTGAGGCGTGGGGATGTCATCGTCGATACGGATGGTTTCATTTGATACCTCTGTGCACTGCCGGCACTAGTAGCGTGAGGGAATCTAATCCCTGCCGGGTTTTTTTGCCTCTTCGAGAGGGAGACTATAGACCCCCTGAACAGGTGCTGCCGCAGGCCCCTGAGGATACCTGCGCTGACATGGCCCCTCGGACCTATATCAGAATATGACTCTGGCCAGAGCGAAACTGACCTCTGATGCTCCCCATCCTCCTCAGAGAGGGAGACATTGTGCAGCCCTGACAGGTGCCACTGCCAGCGGGTTTTTCATAATACCTGGCTCAGATATCCCACTCTCTTCTGGAGCATATCTCACTGGAACAACCTCTGCATCAGGTGCTCCAGGTGGTTTTAGGCGTTCACAGACGCTACCCATAGAAGGAGGGTGGGACCTCCTGGCCCGACTCGACCGAGTCCCAAGGCCTGACCGACTTCCTCGTGGTTTAACCCCTTTCCTGGGGGAACCATAGCGGTCTGTGAGTTGCTGACCCCACAGTTAGTGATTTCGGTCTCGAGACCAGCATACTGCCCGTTTTCCCCTTATTTGGGGAGACCTTAGCGTTCTGGGAGCTGCTGACCCCATTGTCAACGACTGGGGTAGCGAAACCGGCTTACTGCCAGTCTAACCACTTGTTCCTGGGGAAGACCTAAGCAGTCTGGGCTGCTGACCCCATTGTTCACGACTGAGTATCGTGACCAGCTTACTGCCAGTCTGGCACCACTTTCTCTAGGAGGACCAAGCGGTCTGGGTGCTGACCCCATAGTCCACAGCAAGGGTAGCGAGACCGCATACTGCCAGTCTAATCTCTTCATCTCGGAAGACCTAAGCGGTCTGGGGTTTCTGACCCCATTGTCCGAGACTGGGGTAGGCTAGACCGGCTTGATGCCATCTAACCCCTATTTCTGGGACCATAATGGTGTAGGAGCCCAACTGAAGAGCTCCCACTCGCATTCCCCTCCTGGTGTGTCACTGACCCCCTTGTCAGCGACTTGGGAGCGAAACCAGACAGCCGCCGACTACCCAAAATTACAAACGGTCCGGACCGGGATTTCCCCACAATCCATAATCGTTTCCCGCAGCCTGTCCAACTTCGCCCTGAATTCAGCAGGCAGTCCTGCAAAATAAAGCACAGCCCTAGAACTAAGTTAAAACTTACCTTCCCAGGTTCAAAACCTTAACCGCTGGCAGGAGCCGCACGCCCACCAGTCAGTCCAAGCGCAGTCAGACGTAATGACGCTCATACGTGGGGATGGCCTTCTTCACGTAGTCACTCACGTGACTCCAAAGTAAAATCATCCATACCTTAGCAGCTTCCAATAGAATTCCACTTTCAGACATATATTCCCTTCCCTTCCAGCATTCTCTTTGTCTGCACTTCCATTTTCATCACCCTCTCTCTTTCCCAGCCCTTGCATTTCTTCCTACCATCCTGGAAGCGAAACAATTCTTCCAGGTAAAGAAACAATTTACTGACCAATTTAATGCACACAGTGCTAACAGTGTGAGTTCATCTACCTATCCATCTTTATGGGCCTGTCCCACTTAGGCGACTGTTTAGACGACTGCCAGGGACTAGTTTCAATGGAATTCACCAGGTTATAATTACACCTGGTGACAACCTACGACAACACCTACATTAACCTACAACAACCTACGACAACCTACGACAGCAAAAATTGTCACCACTGTCGGCAAAAAATTTTATTGTTGAAAATTTTGTGCAGCCGCCTGTAGTGCCCAAAAAATCGCCTGTGAGACAGGCCCATTAGCCTCTTTATTGGTCCTACAATGTCCAATTTAAGTTTGAAGAACACAACACCTCATCTTCCATTTGGCACATTCTAACATCTGAACTCACGACTGAATTCATTAATTTTGGGTTGACCCTCTTTAAAATATCTGTTTCTGGTTAGTTTCTGTTTATCGTTCTCTCTCTAACTGCTGTTTATGAAGTAATTATTACATTGGCATCTTTGTTTCACAGCCAGATGTCCCCCACTCCTTTTGTCCCCTTCTCCCCCCTACAAATGAAATACATATGTATTCTCACATTTTCCATCATGGTGTAGGTCCTTGACCTTGAAAAACATTAACTTTGTTTTTCTCCCTGTGAATTATAAAAGTGCTTCCAGCATTTTGTTGTTTAGGTTTTAAATCTAATTGCCCTCTTTGACTTCCTACATATTAACTAAAAAGTTATTGCAGTTAAGGAATTCTGTGCCCCATTGCATTGACACTTACTGTGTCCTAATTAATGTTATGGTAATGACATCCCCAATTTCCATCACAATAACTTCCACTTAAAGAATCACTTGTCAAATATTTGCCTGAAAAATTTGCTCTTCGATTTTCCTCAGAATATTTAGAAGCATTATCTCACTTTGTCTCTGTTTTTCTCTTTTGTTCAACTAATATGTCTTCATTTGATGATCCTTCTAAACATAACTCTTTTCACAACCAATAGTTACTGTTTCATGAACCAGGATAGCCGTGTTTTCCTGCTTTTTCTCCCTACCTTGTCATCAGGAACATTAAATTGTCATTCCTGCTCCCTTTCTTTAAGTTAAATCAGGAAATTAGGTAAAATTTTAGAGGACTTTTTGCCTGAGATCCCACACATTAAGTTAGTCAAAAGGGTCAAAAGTTAGTCAAAAGCACATGGAACTGGGAAAAATGCTGGCAAGGATTGGGAGCTGAGAAAGCAAATTCTGCAGATAAACTGGTCTTTCTCAAGTTGGGAGGCTACGGTTACTGGGTAATGCGGACATCTGTGCATTGGGCTCCAATGAGTCATAATTTATATCAATGATTTTGCTGAAAGAAACAACTGTCATTATTTGCAGCTATTGATATAAAGCTAGATGGGATTAAAGGTAACATGGAGGATGTAAAGAGATATAGTCAAGCTGTATAAATGGATGAGAACATGACATGAATAAAATGCAGAGAAATGTGAGGTCATCTGCTTTGGAGCACCAATGAGAAAGGCATAAATATTTTTTTGGATGGCAACTGATTAGAAAATTGTGATGTCATTAAACTTATGTCATTGAAAGTCAACAGATGATTAGGTTTTTATTACAAGAAGAGATCTTATGGCAATTATATAGGACCTTGGTTAAACCTGAACAAGAGATTGTGAATAGATTTGGTCTCCTTAATGAATAAAGTATGCACTTGCCATAGGGGGATGAAGCAAAGATCCAGCAGACTAGTTCCAGGGTTGGCAGTTTGCCTTATGAAGAGAGATTGAGCAGACTGGGACTAAATAAGAATGAGAGGGCATCTCATCAAAAGATCGCCAAGCTTTGCAAAATTCAAAGGCTTAACAGGCCAGGTGTAAGCAGGATATTTCTCCTCGCTGAGAAATGTAGAACCAAGGGCTACAGTTTAAGAACATGGGGCAGAAATGTCGAGATTTTGTCACTTGGAAAGTGATGAATCTTTGAAATTCTTCTTTAGACATGGGAAGGCTCAGTTGTGGAGTTCGTCCAAATAGGGATGAACACATTTCTGGATATTAGAGAATTGGAATTGTGTGGTGGGGTTAAATTCTGAAAAATGTTATTGAGTTAGAAGGCCAGTCCTAATCTTGAATGGTAAAGCAATGACTTACTCAGACTCCTAATTTTTATGTTCTTTTAATGTTATACTTCCATCTGGTAAAACTTGGAAATAAAAAACATTGTCACATTGATTAAGTTATACTCATTTGCTTGAATTTGCCTTGATATTATTTGGGTAGAATATGCATTATGTTCTGATTGAAAACAAATAAATAATAAATCTAGTATGAACAGACTTCCAGAGTTGATACAGCAGCATTCCAAAAGAAATAAAAACAGCTAACTAATGGGCCTGTCCCACTTATGCGATTTTTCAGCGGACTGCCAATGATTGTCAAGTTGCCGGCAGTCGCCTGAAAAAACGGCAACTGTAACGGCGACTGTCAGAGTGGAACACGCACGCACGCACACACGCACACGCACACGCGCACACACACACACACACACACACACACACGCCACTTCCTTCACCAGCCCGTTATGCAGGCGGGGGACAGGGCAAGCGTGGGGAGCACTGTCTAAAAAAATTTACACGGTGCAAAGCCAAGGTGAAACAGACCGACACCACGATGAACAGCAAGGTTGGCGCTGAAAAAAGACGGCTAAAGCACAGTGTACTTTAAAAGAGGCGGGGGAAGAAGGGGGGGAAAGGAGTGGAGACAACATTTAAGAAGCCAGAAATACACGGCTGTGAAGCATGGTGGACATTTAACATTACCGGTCGGTTATCCTTGGTTCTGAAAACTACTGCTTACCTTTTTTTTCCAATGAGCCAATGAAATTCACCGGTCAGCACCGGCTACAACCTAAGAGAACCTCTGAGAACCTCCTGGCAACCCATTAGGACCTCCTGGCGACCCATCTACGGCTCAAGAATTCTCGCTACTCTCCATGGCGGCTTCATTCTAGTTGCCGTTAATTTTTCAACATGTTGAAAAATTCACGGCGACCATAATGAGGCCGCGACTAGTTCCAGTATGCAGGAACTCCTCACGACCATGAAGGCGACTCCCCGGCAACCACCCACGAACATGTGGCGACCATGTGGCGACTGCATAGTCTCCTGCAGTCGCCTAAAAAGTCGGCAAAGTGGGACAGGCCCATTAGGTTGTGACTAGGCAGAGATTTTATCCACCAGCCCATTCCAGCTATCTTCAAAATTGAAAGAGGTAGAACCGCTAAATGGCCTCCTCCTGCACCTGTTTTCTTTGTTTAATATACTCATTTATTTTCTCTCAATATAACCATATAACCATATAACAATTACAGCACGGAGACAGGCCCTCTCGGCCCTTCCAGTCCGTGCCGACCATTTGTTTTCCCATAGTCCCATCTACCTGCACTCAGACCATACCCCTCCATTCCCTTCACGTCCATATACCTATCCACTTTACTTTTAAATGTTAAAATCGATCCTGCCTCCACCACCTCTGCTGGAAGCTCATTCCACACAGCCACCACCCTCTGAGTAAAGAAGTTCCCCCTCACGTTACCCTAAACTTCTGTCCCTTAATTCTCATGTCATGCCCTCTTGTTTGAATCTTCCCTACCCTCAATGGGAAAAGCTTATCCACGTCAACTCTGTCTATCCCTTTCATCATTTTAAAGACCTCAATCAAGTCACCCCTTAACCTTCTGCGCTCCAAAGAATAAAGACCTAACTTGTTCAACCTTTCTCTGTAACATAGTTGCTGGAACCCTGGCAACATTCTAGTAAATCTCCTCTGTACTCTCTCTATTTTGTTGACATCCTTCCTATAACTAGGCGACCAAAATTGTACACCATACTCCAGAATTGGTCTTACCAATGCCTTGTACAATTTTAACATTACTTCCCTACTCCTATATTCAATGCTCTGATTTATAAAGGCCAGCACACCAAAGGCTTTCTTTACCACCCTATCTACATGCGATTCCACCTTCAGGGAACTATGCACAGTTATTCCTAGATCCCTCTGTTCCACAGCATTCCTCAATTCCCTACCATTTACCATGTACGTCCTATTTTGATTTGTCCTGCCAAGATGTAGCACTTCACACTTATCAGCATTAAACTCCATCTGCCATCTTTCAGCCCACTTTTCCAAATGGCCCAAATCTCTCTGTAGACTTTGAGAATCTACTTCATTATCCACAATACCACTTTTCTTAGTATCATCTGCATACTTACTTATCCAATTTTCCACCCCATCATCCAGATCATTGATGTACATGACAAACAACAGTGGACCCAACACAGATCCCTGTGGCACCCCACTGGTCACCGGCTTCCAACCTGACAAACAGCCATCCACCATTACTCTCTGACATCTCCCATTCAGCCACTGTTGAATCCATCTTGCTATTCCGCCATTAACACCCAAAGATTGAACCTTCTGAACCAACCTTCCATGGGGAACCTTGTCAAAGGCCTTACTGAAATCCATATAGACAACATCCACTGCTTTACCCTCATCAATTTCCATATTTAACGCTTCAAAAAATTCAAGAAGGTTTGTCAAACATGACCTTCCAGGCACAAATCCATGTTGACTGTTCCTGATCAGACCCTGTTTATCCAGATGCTTATATATATTATCTCTAAGTATCCTTTCCATTAATTTGCCCACCACTGACGTCAAACTAATAGGTCTATAATTGCTAGGTTTATTCTTTGAACCCTTTTTAAACAATGGAACAACATGCGCAGTACTCCAATCCTCCGGCACTATTCCCATTTCTAATGACATTTGAAATATTTCTGTCATAGCTCCTGCTATTTCTACACTAACTTCCCTCAATGTCCTAGGGAATATCCTGTCAGGACCTGGAGACTTATCCACCTTTATATTTTTCAAAAGTGTCAGTAAACATAGAAACATAGAAATTAGGTGCAGGAGTAGGCCATTCAGCCCTTCGAGCCTGCACCGCCATTCAATATGATCATGGCTGATCATCCAACTCAGTATCCCGTACCTGCCTTCTCTCCATACCCTCTGATCCCCTTAGCCACAAGGGCCACATCCAACTCACTCTTAAATATAGCCAATGAACTGGCCTCAACTACCCTCTGTGGCAGAGAGTTCCAGAGACTCACCACTCTCTGTGTGAAAAAAGTCTTTCTTATCTCGGTCTTAAAGGATTTCCCCCTTATCCTTAAGCTGTGACCCCTTGTCCTGGACTTCCCCAACATCGGGAACAATCTTCCTGCATCTAGCCTGTCCAACCCCTTAAGAATTTTGTAAGTTTCTATAAGATCCCCTCTCAATCTCCTAAATTCCAGAGAGTATAAACCGAGTCTATCCAGTCTTTCTTCATAAGACAGTCCTGACATCCCAGGAATCAGTCTGGTGAACCTTCTCTGCACTCCCTCTATGGCAATAATGTCCTTCCTCAGTACTTCCTCCTCTTTGAATCTCATAGTTTCCATAGCTACTCTACTTTTTTCCCTTACCTCACAGAGTTCAATATCCTTCTCCTTGGTGAATACCGAAGAAAAGAAATTGTTCAATATCTCCCCCATCTCTTTTGGCTCTGCAGATAGCTGTCCATTCTGGTTCTCTAATGGTCCAATTTTATCCCTCATTATCCTTTTGCTATTATTATAGCTATAGAAACCCTTTGGATTTACTTTCACCTTTCTTGCCAAAGCAACCTCATATCTTCTTTTAGCCTTCCTAATTTCTTTCTTGAGATTCTTTTTACATTCTTTATACTCCTCTAGCACCTCATTTACTCCATGCCTCCTATAATTATTGTAGATATCTCTCTTTTTTCAAAACAAGTGTCTAATTTCCCTTGAAAACCATGGCTCTTTCCAATTTTTACTATTTCCTTTCAACCTAACAGGGACATAAAGATTCTGTACTCTTACAATTTCCCCTTTAAATGTCCTCCATTTCTCTTCTACATCCTTCCCATGAAACAAAGTGTCCCAATTCACTCATTTAAAATCCTCACGCATTCCCTCAAAGTTAGCCTTTCTCCAATCAAAAATCTCCACTCTAGGTCCTGTTCTGACTCGCTCCATAATTATATTGAAAACTAATGGTATTGTGTAATATAATATAACTCTATAGGGATTTTAGGAAAAAATGTAATATCATTGCTTTCTATCTCTGAATGTTATCTTCAATTTAAAAGAGGATTTTTGCAGTGTGGCTACCGCTGCTGGCGCCGACAATGACGGCCACGGTGTACTGCTCCTTGCTGTTTTGTATGTGTTTGTTTGTGTCGTCTGTGAAAACCCTACAAAGATTACTTTCACAAGAGAGGTACTCATAAACATCGGACATACAGTACCTCCAAACATCGTTCCGGATTTCTCTCACGCGCTGGATTATTTGGACATACTTGTCGGCAAGGCTGTGGCTGCATTCAAGGTCTTGAGATGGAGGAGGACCCGTGGAGAACGCTCTGGAGCACTCACACAACTCCGGCAACGAGGATCACACACACCACTCCCAAGCATATTCCTGGCAAACGTACGTTCTCTCAAGAACAAAGTGGACGAACTGCAACTCCTGCACCGGACAAACAAGGACTTCTCTCGAGCTGCTGCCCTGTGTTTCACCGAGACCTGGCTTTGTGAGTCGACCCCGGACAGCTTGCTGCAACTGGCTGGCTTCCAACTTCACAGAGCAGATCGCGAAGTGGAGGCAGCGGGGAAATCAAGAGGCGGTGGAATATGCTTCCATACCAACCAGGACTGGTGCAGCGACATCACGGTACCGTCAAATTTCTACTCTCCCAACCTAGAATCCCTCTTTATAAACTGTAAACCCTTCTAATCTCCGAGGGAATTTAACTCCTTTATTCTTGCTGGAGTTTACATTCCCCCCCCCCAAGCCTGTGTATGTGAGGCGCATACGCAATTCGCTAACCAGGTAATGAGGGTAGAAAATGACTTCCCGGACTCTATGGTCATTGTTTTGGGGGGACTTTAACAAAGCTAACCTCAGCTGTGACCTTCCAAAATAGAGACTTCATGTTACCTGCCCCACCAGAGGGGAGAGAACATTCGATCATTGTTATACGGCAATCAAGAACGCATATCGCTCGATTCCCCGGGCAGGTCTGGGTCTCTCTGATCATTGTCTAGTTCACCTTATTCTGACCTGCAGGCAGAAACTAAAAGCTGCTAAGCCAGAGGTCAGAACAACGAAAAGGTGGACAAGCGAGGGCATTGAAAACCTACAATCCTGCTTTGACTGCACGGATTGGAATGTGTTCAGGGAAGCAACCACAAGCCTCGATGAGTATACGGACACTGTATCATCATATGTCAGCTTTTGCGAGGACAGTTGCATTCCAACTAAGACCTGGACACGGTTCAACAACAAGCCCTGGTTCACTGCAGAATTCAGACAGCTCCGACGGTCTAAAGGGGAGGCCTACAGGAGCGGGGATGCAGACCTCTGCAGGCAGGCCAAGTACAAGCTGAGAAGAGGAATCAGAGCTGCCAAGGAAAGGTACTCTGAGAAGTGGAGGAGCAAGTTCGCAGCTAGTGACTCTTCTTCAGTTTGGAAGGGCTTGCAAGAAATTACCAGCTACAAGAGGAAAGCCCCCCGCTCTTTGGACAATCGTCAGCTGACCAACGACCTGAATGAGTTTTACTGCAGGTTTGAAAATCAGAAACGTAACCCTGGTACCCCCTCCCAACCAACACAGCCAGACCCCAGTCTACAAAGAATGGACCCTGCACCCTCTCCTTCCCATTCACCACTTCATACCTACTTAAGGCAAGATTCCAGTATGAAGAGACTGGGCCATTTCCCACCGCAACTAACTCTTCACACCCACTCACAGCCTGACCTCAGTCTGCAAAGACTGGGCCTTTCTATACCCAACCGCTCCAATAACTTCTTCACATCCAATCACCCACATCCTCTGTGCTGCAAAACATCACTTATCCAATATCAACAATAAAAATAGAGGAGGTGGAGAGGCTTTTCAGAGGACAAAAAAGCTGGAAATCTCCAGGACCTGACAATGTATCCCCCTGCTCTATGCCAAACAGCTGGCTATACAGACATTTTTAATCAGTCCCTGCAAACATGCACTGTCCCTGCCTGCTTCAAAGTCTCCACTATTGTCCCTGTACCCAAAAAGGCAAGGATTACTTGTCTTAATGACTACAGGCCTGTTGCACTGACCTCTGTAGTCATGAAGACACTCGAAAGGCTTGTGCTGGCCAAGCTGAAAAATATCACAATCCCCTGCTGGACCCTCTGCAGTTTGCCTATCGGGCCAATACACCTGTGGATGATGGAGTCAACCTGGGCTTGCACTTCATCCTACAGCACCTAGACCGCCATGGGACCTATGTGAGGATCCTGTTTGTTGATTTTAGCTCTGCATTCAACACCATTGTGCCAGAGCTACTACACTCCAAACTTTCCGAGTTGACTGTGCCTGAACCCCTCTGTCGGTGGATCACCAGCTTCCTGACAGACAGGAAGCAGCATGTGAGTCTCAGACCTGAAAACGCTCAGCATAGGAGCACCGCAAGGCTGCGTACTCTCTCCTCTCCTCTACTCTCTCTGCACCAACGACTGCACCTCCACAGACACCTCTGACAAGCTTCTCAAGTTTGCGGACGACACAACCCTCATTGGACTGATCCAGGATGGGGAGGAATCTGCCTACAGACAGGAAGTGTCACAGCTGGCATCCTGTTGGCATCCTGTACTTCCTATGGCAGCTGAGGAAGCACAATCTGCCACAGGCAATGATGGTCCAATTCTACACAGCCATCGTAGAGTCTATTCGCACCTTCTCCATCTTGGTCTGGTTTGGCTCAGCCACCAAGCACGACACCTGGAGGCTGCAGCGAATCGTCCGATCAGCAGAGAAGGTTATTGGCTGCAACCTTCCCTCCATTGATGAACTGTACACTGCAAGGGCCAGGAGGCGAGCGGGCAAGATCATCTCTGACCCCTCTCACCCTGACCACAAACTCTTTGAATCACTTCCCTCTGGAAGGCGACTCCGGACTGTCAAAGCTGCCCCAGCCAGACATAAAAACAGTTTTTATCCACGAGTAGTTGCTCTATTCAACAGCCAAAATCTGTAGCCTCCTTTGATCTGGTATTTTGTTGGTTCACATGCTTGATCCATGGTGTTTTATCATTAATGTTTTATCATTATTAATGTTTAGTGTTTTCTGAGTCATTCGTAACTGTCACTGTATGCCATGTTGTTACTTGTGGGCGGAGCGCCAAGGCAAATCCTTGTATGTGAATACTTGGCCAATAAACTTACTTACTTACTTACTTACTTACTTACTTACTTACTTACTTACTGGAATACTAATAGTTGCCAGATGGAGGCAGCACATAATCACACATGAATATCAGCACCTTGTATTCATGAGATAATTATTTATTTCTGTTGCAGTTTTTAACATTTTTCTTTCACAATAACTATTTGGATTTTATGTAACAATATTAATATAAGAAAGAATGTTCCCTGGTTTCAGCATCAAATCCATGTGGAATGATGAAAGATGTGGACAAAGAGGGACTAAATCTATCTTCAGCCTCTTATTCGTGAACATGGGGAAGAATGAAGGATAAGTGAATAGAGAGAAGCTTCCAGAGCTTCTGATATTAGTAGGTGAAGATACATTCAGGAAGAGTGGAGTGACATACAAGTCAAATAAATTATGGGCCAGAGTTGTGCAGCGCAGGGTTCTGGTGGTATATTGTGCCGGAGAAGGTCATGGAAATAGACAGATGCAGGTATTGATGAGAATATTAAATTGTATGTGTTCAGGGATCAAGATGTAATGCAATGTGAACACAAGGGTGTTGTTGGCCGATATTCACTAACCTTGATTTTTTTTGTCCCCTTTCCTTTTTTTTCTGCACTCATCAATATTTATTAACAAGTTTCAATCTAGAGCCATAGCTAAACTACTGCCAATCTTGCTTGTATTTCCTTTTCTCTCAATGCAGGCTGAACATTAGACATGGGAAACTAGTCTGTGTGTATTTCAAGGGTGCATAAGAATCAGGGCATGGTGCGTTTAAAGGGGGTGTGGGTAGCAGACCTGCTCTCTTTTAAAAAGTAGCATAGGAAACAGAAGCTGATTATTTTCAAATGTGCACGAGGGACAAGACTTGGCGTGTTTAAAAGGAACATGGGAACGATCCCGGGGATGACTGGATTAATGTGTGAGTGTTTGATGGCTCTGAGTCTATATCCGCTGGAGTTGACAAGGGTGAGGAAGGATCTCATTGAAGCTTACCAAATAATGAAAGGCTGGATAGAGAGCTGATGTGGTGAGGATTTGTTTCCATTAGTACGAGAGTCTAGGACCAGAGCCCACAGCCTCAGAATAAAAGGACATATCGTTAAAAAGATGAGGAGGAATTTCTTTAGCCAGAGGGTAGTGAATCAGAAATCTGTGTGTGCCAAGTCTTTAGGAATTTTTAAAGCGGTGATTGACAGGTTCGTGATTAGTAAGGGTGTCGAAGGGGAGAAGGCAGGAGAATGGGGTCGAGAGGAAAGATCAATCAGCCATGATTGAATGTCGGAGTAGACTCGATGGGCCAAATGGTCCAATTCTGCTCTTATGATTTATGAACTGATGGAAAAGGCTTGGTGAATTTAAAGCAAGCATGAGAAATAGCACCCAGTTTTAAAGGGAGTACCAGAAATAATGTCCCAGTAATGGCCCTGTCTCACAGTTCGAGTCCACCCACGAGTGACCCCAAGTGACAGAAAAAAGCAGACTCGTGGTTGTGTACGAGATTCCAAGTTTATGTTCAAGAGTTTAACCGAGTTCCCACGGGTATGTCTAAGTTTGCCGTTTACTTCTCATTTCTGCGATCTTCCAAGTTCCTCTCCCGAGTTACCAAGTTCCTCTCCCAAGTTACTCTTGAGCCAACCATGAATGAAGGTCTGTTTTAATAAGCAACAGTGTTAAAGAAGACATCTCCATCCTGTGGCTTTGAGTTAAAGATAGAATTCAGCGTGGCCGCATCTATTGATATGACCTACAAAGGGAAAATCAGCACCGTCCAGTGCCAGAGCAGTTATACTTATGATTTGTTTAGAAACATAGAAAATAGGTGCAGGAGTAGGCCATTCGGCCCTTCAAGCCTGCACCGCCATTCAATATGATCATGGCTGATCATCCAACTCAGTATCTTGTACCTGCCTTCTCTCCATACCCTCTTTGTTTGAAACACACATCACGTAGTTAGAAGACCAGTGGGCGGAGGTTTGCTATATTTTAATTGAATTTACTGCCAGGTCTACACACTGCGGGGAGACGGGAGATGAAATCTTTGAATGTGGACGGATGCCTCCTCGCCTGCTCGTTCTAAGTGGAATATATTTTTAGTTGCATTTCAAGCCGGGCTATGGTTTTATTCCTTGTTTTTGTTTATTTGCACACACTTTTCGTATGTGAGGGTTTGACGAGAAGTCCATGCCGGGTGCCGGCCAGCCGCAGCCGTAGTTCTTTCACATCAGTTGCACAACAGATTGTTGTGAGACGGAGCTCAGGGTTCGCCTTCTGAGCTGCTTTGGTGCCCAGGCGTGAGTTGAGGTGGAGGAACGTGGGGGGGGGGGGGGATGCGCGGGCTTCATTAATCTGTCTGGGGTGACAAGGCTCTTGAGTTAGGCTGGGATCATTATCTGCGGGATGATCTTAGTGATGAGGCAAGTGTAGGAGAGGTGTACTGACTGTGTGGGCAGACACATTGGTAGTGATTGCCCACCAGTATCAAAAGCCGCTGTGTCTCCTTGTCCCTTGTATAGCAGGTGACGATCAAACAGCACAATACCCCCCTCTTCCTCCATGCCAACACGAAGGTCAGAAACAGCGGGCAGACGACAATCACCCACCATAACACGAGAGAGATCATGCACTATTGTAGGTCTCCTTTGCACGTCTGTGTTTCTGTCTTTCTCCATCTCATTGTTGGCCCTGTCTGTCGCCACCCCCACCCCCACCCCTCTGCTTCCCGGCCATGTGTGTGACCCCTTCCCTCCCTTCTCCAGCTCCCCGCCAATTGCACCGGGCGTGGGGGTTTCGCACCGTCTTCACGCCGGCGACTACAGCAGGTCAGTGCCAGTCACCCCGGGGCAGGTGCTCGGGGGCTCTCTCCCAGCGTGGCCCCGGACCGGGGGGGGGGGGGGGGGGGGATGGGAGTCAGCGGGCACGCCGGCTCTGCCACACCATGGGCCACCACCAACCAAGCCACCCGTCCACGTCCACACGCTCGGTAGAACAGGAGCTGAGACTGGGAACTGTACCGCCCTTGCCCCCTCCCTTTGCAACTGCAAACAACCCCACTCTCCTGCTCACCTAACCCGCCCATCCCTTCTCTCTGGGTATTGAAGGCGCTTCTGGTCTGTAGTGTGCAATAGTCACCAAAATACACTGCATCTTTAGAAAGGAAAAATACAAAATATGTTAATCCCACTGGATAGGCCTTAGTCATGGTGCTGTACAACACGGAAACAGGTCCTTCGGCTCAGCTTGGCCGTGCCGTCCAAGTTGGCGTCTTGGGGTAGTCCTATTTGCCTGCATGTGGCCCGTAGCCCTCTCATCCATTTATGTAACATCCAGAGTAGATAATGGGAACCCTTCCCATCCATTTATCTGTTGTTAATAACCTCAAGAAAATTCCTGCTTCAGTTTCCTGGGTCCAACTCAGAGAGAAGTCTCCCCCCTTTCCAGGGTTAATCGCTCCACTGTTTATAATGCTCTCTGCATTATGAAGTCCTCGACTGTGAGCCCCATGGGCAATCACTACCAAAGTGTCTGCTCACACAGTCAGTACACTTGTCTCCCTCCTCCCCTCCCCCAAACCCCCCCCCCCCCCCCCCCCCCCACCTTTCCCTCCCAACTCCCGTCCCGTCCCGACCCCCTAGGAAACTGAAGGGAACGACATGCAAGTGCCACGGATACAAATAATGTCATACACTGGAAAGGGCAGATGCTGGTTGACAAAAAGTGAACACACGGTGCTGGAGTTACACAAAGACGCAGCAGAAATTTGGAAACGTCATCCCGTCACCCATTCCTTCTCTCCAGAGATGCTGCCTGGTCGCTGAGTTAAAGAATGCCCACGGTAGACTTACGAGTCACTAAGGTAAACTCACGGGCCACTACGTTCTTACAACGAGTTTAAATGTTTCAATTTTGACTCGTGGTAAACTTTAAACATGTTTACATTTTTTCAAGAGTTAACAAGTATCAAGGGTATCTGCCGTTAGCGCCACAAGTCGCTAAGTTGTATCCACGAGTTCCGACGTTCCCGCTACGTTAATTGTACGTGATTACGATGAGTTTAATTTGTTTTAAACTCGGGGTCACTCGTGGGTCGACTCGCACCATGAGACAGGGATTTAAGTTTCATGGGATGACAGGGACCAGATGTAAGTGAGATGCCAAAGCATTGGGTTATTTGAGTTTTACCAGTGCATTTGAGTTTTTCTTTGTACCCAGCAGCGAGTATTACCTCACAAATCGAAAAGAAACTACTGGAGGAACTCAGCAGGTTATGCAGCATCTGTAGAGAGAAAGGAGCATTTGGAATTGCGGATCAAAGATTAATGTTTGTTCCCATATTTTTGGGCCATCATGTTGTTGAAACGCCATGTGATTAAATCCACCAGGAATAATTCCACTTGGAATGCAAGGGTGTATAATTTAGCAGAATATACATTGGTAGATCACAACCATCATTTTGAATTACTGACTGCCAACCAGAGCCAATTGGAATTTAAATATGGAAAAATATAAAATCAGTACAGCACAAAATAGTGCCATTAAATCCATTGAGCAAGTAATAGTGAAAACCTTTACAGCCAAATGAGAACCAGAAGTGTAACGAGAAGATAGAAGACAAAATACTGTAGTTTTGCATTCATTGTAATTCTATGAAGATTACTTTTAAGGCCTAAATTTATTATCCATACCCTATTTTCCTTTGAAAAGATGGAGGGAATAGCTTTTATTTTGAACTTTCATGAGGTTGATGCAGTGGATTAAGCTGCTAGGTGGACAGTTTCAGAATTTTGACCTGTGACAATAAGCGGGTGGTGGCAAATCTCCATATGATGAGCTAATTTATAGGAGGGGAAGTTGGACATGTTGCTGATAAGTCAACTGCAGCTCTTCCCCATCTGGATGGTGAAAATTACAACTTGCTGACTATGTTTTTGTTCGTTAGCCTGCTTTTTTCTAACCTGTATATCTTCTCCCACCTCATAACATGAATTTTTATTCTTGTGCAATAGTTTAGTTTAGTTTATTGTCATGTGTACCGAGGTACAGAGAAAATCCTTTTTTGCGTGCTAACCAACGGCCTATCATGTGGTACATTCTCAAAAACCACCTGAAAATTCAAATATGTTGTATATGCTAGTTCCCCACTATCTACTCTGGATGTTACATAAGAACTCCAATAAATTTATCAAACTCAATTTCACCTTTGCAAAATCTTGCAGGATTATGGTGTGGTTTTATCAGTTTCCTGCTCCTATTTCCCTGACAGTGAACTGTAAAATTTTCCAGTTATAGATGTCAGGCTAACTGGTTAATAGTTTTTTACTTTATGTCCCCCGAGTAGAAGGCAATCTACTAATCCATCCAGCCTGTTTGATCTCTAGTACTTAACAATGCATGTACTCTTCTTCTCAACCAAAACCAATTCATTTTTATGAGAGTTTATATTATATCCTGGATGTTTCTCTTATTTTTATCTTATTTGAAAAATAAGATAAGCATCCAGGACAATTATGGAAGAAAAGTATTTGGCAAACTCCTCTTTAACTGCTTAAAGCAAAAGTAGATATTCCTAGCCCTAACTTGTCCTGTAATTATTCTCTTGTCACTTAATCCACCAGTTTTTCATCCTTGGTTCCCAACCAATTCTTCTTGCCTCTGTAATCCCTTAAATACTTTTCAATTGTCAAATTCTGTAAAAGATCATAAATAAGACATGTCTGCTGAAATATTTAGTCACACGAGATGAACCATGCACAATCAACAGAGAAACATCCTCTCAGCAGCTCACCAGTCAAGCCCTTTAATAATTTTGTGAGGTTTTGATGAGATCTTCTCCACTCTTGTAAACTTTTAAGAGAATAGTTCCAGTGATGGTGCATGGCTCACTTCAATGTTTCCGGAGCACAATAAATGTTTCCAGAGCACAATAAATGACCCCTGGCCACTCCCTCTCTCACTCCAACAGCATTCTCTCCTACCTGCTAACTCCAAACACCATCTAACCTTACCTACTCCTTTAACCATGCTCATCCCTCTAACCCTACCAACTGTGCTTCTCCATGCCCCAACTTCCTCTCTCTGTCCTCTACCCCTTACTTCTCACCCCTCTCAATGTCTCCAGCCATCTCGCTCTCGCTGTCGCTTTCTGGTCCCATCCTCTCCAATTCTCTAGCTTTGATCTTGCCTCAGTAACTCCCCTCTTATTTCCCCTACTACGCTTTCTCTGGCCTTCCCACCACTTTCACTGCTCCACTCACTTATGTTCAATCTGTCCACCCACTTCACTACCCTCAATGCGTATCTCACTCCCCTAATCCCTTTCTCCTATCAGCCACTACACCCCTTGCATTCTATCTCCTCACTTTTTTTATCTTCCCTCTTAAATGCAAAGCAATTTCTTTTTGCATTGTTCAAATGCCTTTTTTTATTTTGCAGTGTGATAGAAACTGTAATTTAATCATATTTTTTTATTATGTGCACACAATTCATCGTGTTTATAAATTAATGCTATAGTCACTTTAAAGGCCCAAATTATAGCATGATAACAGGATATATTATAATGTTATAATGTTAATGATAAAACTTGCATTTTATATAATTCATATTTCTGTATTTCATTTCATCATAATTTTGTTAGAATTTGATATTTGACTTTTGGATCATAGCTGATTTTTCTTTAGGGTTGGAAGGATTTCTTAAGAAATTGAAAGGTCTTGGAAACTAGTTGCAATTCTAATCTGTTTATGGTACATGTACTGCCAGTGGGATTCATTTTAAACGTAGTTGCAAATATAGTCAGGTTGTTGCAAATTAACTTATTTTGTTGCCTGTGCTCAGGTAAATGGGATGGATCTTCGTGTGGCCACACATGAACAGGCTGCAACAGCTCTGAAGGGAGCTGGCCAGGTTGTGAATATGATTGTTCAATATAAGCCTGAAGGTAAGAACTCCAACTTGAACCGAAATGTCATTAATGTTGATGTTGGTTTAATAAGCATAATAAAGTGAGATTTAAAATTAATACTTAGATTTCTGTGAAAATGTATAAGAATAACTACATAAAAGCAGCGTTATGAAAGGATTGATTAAATAAATTTTAAAATCCAAAGATATGTGGCAGACAAAGGAGAGCATTAATTTTCTTTTTTTCTGAAGTGGTGTCCATTGGCATGACTTTAAGGAAACAAATGATTATGTATGTTTAGTGTTTCAATGTAAATATCATGGGAACAGGTTCCGTTAGAGAGTACCTGCTTGTGCAGGAATGCAGAGATGCCTGGACTCTCAGAGTGTCCCCATGCCCCTCCAAGAACCGAGAATGAATAACATTTAAAATCAGTGTAATTTTATTTAGCCATATTGCAGTGTGACTGATCAGTTTACTTTTTTTACATCCTCATCCCCTTCAGCTTTGTTGGAAGCTATGCTTGATTTCAATAAATATTTATCAGCTGGATCTATCTGAGGCCTTTTAGGGTGGAATTCACAAGGATGATGCAATGTACTGATGGAACACAATTGATATAGACATAACAAATTCCCAGCACCACATCAGTAAACATATGGGGCAAAATCTGTCAGATGCAGCTCCCACTTTAATTGCATAGCCCTTTCATCAGAGTTAAGTTCCAGTTGCAGTTACACCCTCTTGCTTCTCTAAATATGTATTCTTAAATCTTTAATTATGTCTTTAGTAAGAGTAACAGTTAGGAAAATATGTGGTAACATCAAACAATGATCGTAAATACTTGGGTTAAAACATCTCAGTAGTAGAATGAATTGGTACTAAGTTATGGTGTGAATTAGAAAATCCATTATTTTTTTGCACCTGGCACCAACTTCACAGCACAGGTCCAAATAATTTGACACTAATTAGCTGCCACATTTAAAGATAATCAAAAACCTATTGTGGAAATTGAAAAGGCACATGAATGCAGCAGTAGATGCTCTTTAGAATGTGTTGGCTTGTTAACATGGCAGCTATGAAAATTAGCATATCAATATAATCAATATATTAAGCCTGGGTGGGTTGTTGGGGTGAATTTCAATAATGTAATATTAATGGAATAATCAATTGTGTTCTGATGTCCAAAATAATCCTATTTTTCAAAAAGTGTGATAATAAATTACAGTCATTCAAGTACTATCCTTTGTGATGTTGCCAACCTTTACTATATATATATATATATATATTTATATATTATTACCGCATACTCAAATTAGGTTTTAAAGGTATGCAGGCAGTTTGATGAGATAGTAATCTGCAGCCTAGATTAAATACAAACATGTATTCAGTTGTATCTTGTCAGTTTCTAAATCCTCATGTATACCCTGGACTTGTAAGGTAAGCTGTGCCTCAGCATTTCCAGATCCACTAATATTAACTGAAACCATTCCGGCTCAAATGATGAAGCTCTTCAGAGCAGTTGAATCCTCTGGATATAATGCCATCTATTGGGTGAGCCAATTGGGGTTGCACAGAAAACAACTAAAAGTCTTTGCTGACCCACCCAATGTGACTGATTTTTAAATGCCTTCAGTCCTTCCTACCATTACTGCTGCATTCAGACAAAGAGTAGAACCCAATGGACCACAATTTATCAATAACGAAATGGAAGATGTCGGCAACAGTGCTATCAACTGGCACTTAGTTACCAATAACCTGTTTACCATTGACTTGCATCATGACCTGTTGTCTCCACTCGCTCCAGACCTCATCACTGTCTTGGTCCAAATATGGACCAAAGAGCTATATTCCACAGGTGAAATGAAACTGAAAGTAACTGTCCTTTGACATCAAGGCAGCATTTGACCAAGTGACTGGAGTCATGCACAATGCACAGAGCAAGGTTGTTGGCAATCAATCAGACCTTTGGAGGAGTTTCTCATGGATGTGTTCTGGGCCTTGCCATCTTAGGTTTTTTTCAATTATCTTACTTTCATCGTAAGTCAGAAGTGGAGATATTTATTGGTGATTGTACAATGTTTAGTTCCAATCCTCAACTTCCAAGCAAATTAAGCAGTCTGTGCCAGAATGTGTGAAGATCTAGACAATATAGATTGATAAGTCTCGGAAAAAAAGCTATTAAAAGCATGGAAATAATGTTTTATTTTTTATTTATCAATATTTATTATTAATTAACCTGCGATCTAAACTGTTTTATAACTTTAATATTTGTTCATGTTTTTTGACATTTGCAAACTTCCAAAATGTTCCAGTACCAAAAAAAAAGAGAAAATATTGCATTAGAAGTAAAATGATGTAAAACTATTACACACATATAAAGATATTTAAAGATAATTAAATTAAAGGAATTAAATTCAATAATAGGGAAATTAGCCTACCAGCCTAAATGCTGGAAAAGTAAGGGAAGTGTGCAGCACTCTCTTGAACGCCTTGAAGAATACATAACCACAAAGTCAGTCTCCTGGTCTTTCGTTCAGTGCTGGACTGGATTTGAACACTGAGACCAAAGAACTCAATGAACATTAAATTGCCTGATTCTTTTTTCTTTTTCTTGTACAGCCATTCCTCTCCATTGAAGTGAATTCACTTGCTATTCCTTAAACTAGTTCAGCAGGCAAATTCTTGAGTAACTTTAAAAACAAATCTGGGGCAGTTTTAAACATGAATTTCAGATACTGAAGCGAGTCTAGTCCTCACTGACTATTGTATTTGTTTCCACATTTGAATTATCCCTTATTTTGATTCTCTGTAGAGCAGAAAATAATTATCATAGAATTGTCATATTTTATTTTGATTGTTGATTGTTGAATTTTTAGTAAATAAGTTTTGATTGATTGGTTTGTATATACAATATATGGTGATACTCCATAAAGAGCTTCTGAAACATGTTATAATTATGCACATAATTTACAATTAAATCAATTTTTCCAGGTGGAAGTTAATTTGTAAAAATGTTCACAATAGTTCACAATAGTTCACAATAGTACACTTCTTAAATGTTGTTAATGTTGCTAATTGGCACTGTCTACTGCCACTTGAAAGCTCGATTGGAAAGTTTCCACACACACAATTGCTGTGGCATTAACTGTTTATTCCTGGAATCAAAATTAATGTAAAGGAAGGATTTGGCTTGTATTTATTACCCTTGATTAGACTATCCCATTTGTAGCTGTTAAATCCTTTTTTAGAATAATTACGTAATAGCACGTGATTGCAATACCACTGGAGTGCAACCAAGAGCATAGAGTAATACCACCCAGAAACAGACCCTTTGGCCATCTTGTCCATGCCGACAAGATGCCCATCTAAGCTAGTCCCATTTGCCTGCAGATTGTGTCCAAGGATGGAGCAGATGTGTAGCCAGGATCACTGCAGTGCAGTGGACCAGTTAACACCTTACTTAGTCTGACATCACTGCAATCAGCTGCCCTGCACAATGGTCCACCCACTGCACATGGAAAGCTGTGTTCAGGTGTATGGGATAGGTTGCAGGTGCTGTGCCTGTCAACTGGAAAATGCACAGAGGCCCGGCTAGCGGAGTAAGCAAAGGAAAAAAAGCAGGACAAAAAAGGTCAATGTTTCAGAGGGAAGGTTATGAGTGTACACAAAGTGAGCAGATAGAGGGTTGGACCTCTCAGGCTCTGTAGTCTTGAAGTCCTACACAGAATGCTTGTGGGGTCCAGCATGCTTCCCAGCCTCACACACTAGCTCAGGAAAGCCGCTCAGAAAAGGAGTGGAGGATGGAGAGCAGAGAATCAAAGGGGGAATGATGCCTGACCCAGGGAAGGGGATGGAAGGGGTCAAGAAGCAGCTTGCAAGAGAGAGAGAAAGGAGCAGGATTGCAAGGAGGACGTCTGAGGGAAAAATATGGAATTTGGAGCCTGGAGCATCAGAAACCTCAGGACAGCTCCAACTGTGAATGTTGCTCCCTGATTGCAGTCCAAATCTCTGATGATGCATGGGTATATATATTTGGAATCTGATTTCCAATTATCATTGACTTGGTTATGAAGCATTCACAAGAAAAGGACTAATACTAACATCTGCAAAACAACGGTCCAATACCAACCTGTCCCACTATGCAACACCACCCTCCACCAACAAAGATTCACAAATGGATTCTCAAAAACATGAACTGCACGGAGGAGGTAGTTGGGTCACGTACTATCGCAATGCTCAAGAAACATTTAGACAGGTACATGGATAGACCATGTTTAGAGGGATATGGGCCAAATGCAGGCAGGTGGGACTAGTGTAGATGGTACATGTTGGTCAGTGTGTGCAAGTTTGGCTGAAGGGCCTGTTTCCACACTGTAAAACTCTAACTTTATGATTCTAAATGACAACGGCATGATCAGTCATTAATGAATCAAAATGAATGGAAGCAAGTCAACCTCGATCCCAAAGGACTGCCTGAGAAGAAGAATATAGAGAAAGTAGGGCAGTGTTAAAATAACCAGGTTGCTATAGGCAGCATGGTAACAACAATACATTTGTAAAAATTGCTTCAGGCTATGTCCAGTAACAAAGGTTTAAGAATATGATTTAATCATCAAACCTGTATACAATTCTTGGCTTGACTATACATTCTAAATTAAAAGAAAATGTTCCGTATAAATAATATTTTAATTTTTCTAAGTGACAGAATCTAAAGCATTTTCTAATCACAGGTTGCACTGCTTTGCAGTATTTCTCCTTGACCTTGTAACAATTTAATCTGAATACGTAACATTGTGAGACGCATGTTGCGATTCATGTAGCAACATGCCTCAAATTTGAACTGAATATTCCCCTTTTATTATTGCTTCTTTAGCATGGCTGTTATTTCTATGGAAATTTACAGTTATCACACGAATGGAATATAAACTCCAACTCAGTAAATTATCATGTAATCTACTTGATGTTAAATTTGAATCTCTCGTCCTGGCAACTGAACATATAAAACTTATACATTGACTAGCATAATGAATCTTGGTGACTTAGATTCTTTTCTAAAATGGCTCTCATCTTCTAGAATTTAATGTGTCTTCATGTCAACAGCACTCTTAACATTAACTGGCAACACTCCTGATTTTTAAATCATTTGTCAATTAAAAAAAATTCCACTGTGCAGCTGTACCAGAAGTTTAATAGTGGTTCATCCATCACAGTGAATGATGGTTACCTACACAGAATGGCCACAGTGATTCAACATTGTAGATTCTCTGATCCTTAGCAAAACATATACTTGGAAGCTCATTTCGAAAGACAACCATAATTCATTACAAATGGTAATAGATGTGTTCGATTTAATTACTGTTTAAGACTGTTCTATTTTGTTCATATCATATTTTGATCTCAATACTCATTCACAATATGCTTTGGGTGCAGTAATGGGACTAGTAAGGCTTAAGTACAGCAAGTCCTGAGCCAAAATTGTATAGAGTGAAAGAAATATCATCTGAGACCTATAAAGATATCGGTGGCTTTTAATGTAGCTTCTTGGTTCTGCCCACATGCATTCAGTAATTGGTTTACAATAAAACTACACTAAGTGATAGGTCTTTTTACAGAAAAAATCAGTAGGGTAACAGAAAAAACAAAGCAAATTACATCAAAATTACTTTGCTTTAGTCCCATTCTCATGAGCACTTCTGCAGTGACAGATTTCAAACTCTTCCTTGGGTAGGTTCCAAATAGAAACTGAAAAGTGTTTACTCAAGCTTAAAGCTTAGAAGCTGTTTGCCTGAAGAACACAGCTCGTCTAACTCTTCTAGAAATGTTCAAGAACAGCTGCTTTTCTACAGCTGACCAACTAACGCAATCCTAATCCTACCTGGACAACAGAATATTTTAGCCCACCTTCACATTTTCAGTCATTTTTAAAAATTATATTTTTCTAGTAACCTCTTGTTTTTTTGCAATCTTCTTTCATTTAGTATAATTTATGCATACTTTTTTTTGTATGTTTGTTGGAATCTATGTGCCTGCGATGCTGTTGCAAGCAAGATTTCCATTGTGCCTGTACCTCACCGTTCTTGTGCATATGACCATAAAATTGAATTTGAAAGCATTATTTATTTAGATACCATATCTTTTTCAAAGTGTTTTTAAAAATCCAGCGTATATGATAAATGTAAGAAGCATACATTTATTGTATACACTGTTGATTTTTAAAAAACATTTTCCGTGTCTCTTATATTAACTTTAGGTTATTGTAATTTCTATTTAATCATATTACATCTTAATGTAACATTTTATTGAGATTTTTCTTTTAGCACATTTTGTTTTGGTAGTCTGTTACACATCCCTATTGGAAATTTTAGCTCCAGTAATATCTAACTACAATATCTATGTATCAGCATATTGGGCAAAATTGGCATATGTTTACCTTCTTTAATGGACTATCTCAGAAATACCAGCATCTCCCCATAGACAAATAATAAAGGTTTGGATTATTATATCTGTGCATTGGGACGTATTTTACTTGGTGACAGCTGTTAGCTGGCAAGTTCAGGACTAAACTCCAAAATTGGAATCTTCATGGACTAAATGGCAATGAGCTAAATTCCAACAATTTGCAACACTTGCTTTTGCACAAGAAGTGTCTTCATGGAGAATAATGATTTTGAAGGTACAAAAAATTAAGTGCTATAATTTACATTCATGTGAATTTTTAAAGTTAATTTAATTGTTATTAATGAATAAAACTTGTTATGAACGAATAGATTTATTGGCCAAGTATTCATATACAAGAAATTTGCCGTGGTGCTCCGCCCGCAAGTGACATAATGACATGCAGTGACAGTTAAGAATGACACATAAAACTTTAAACATTAATTATGTACATTAACTTTATACTTTGATTTGTAATAGTCAAGTATTTTTGAAAATGTTGTACTTTTTTTGCATGGTTTGCAAAGCTGCTGCAAACCAGAAGCATTCATGTTTTTTGACATACTTGTCAGTTCCTAAACTAGAGAGAAATGCTCAGCTATCTAACATACTATTTTGGCGACTTATGTACCTTATGTGTTGCCTTATGTTGTAGTTCTCTGATGCTTATGATCATCTCACTTATGATCATCTTCATCCAACAAGGGCAATCTATCACTATCAAATATGAATTGTACAAGTACGTCCTTAATGATAGATTAGAAGTAAACAGTGGCTTGTCATTCGCTGGAAATACAGGCCATAACATTTATTTGGTGTGCTTCTTTAAGTAGAGTTTTCATTTAAACGATGTGAATTTGGCAAAATAAAGTTGGTATTCATAGCTCGGAGATTTAATTCCTGTCAGAAGATGTTTAAGTACAACTGTAATGAATTGTTATGACATTGCTTAAGGAAAGATGATTAATGTTTGCATACATTTATTTATTTACACAATATTCAATAAATCTGCTTGCTTGACTGATTATTGTTAATGTTAAATATATATATAATTAACACTATACTTGGTGGCAAGAACATATTTTAATTTCTTAAAAGAATAAGAATTTTTAAATTAAAAAAAAGAATTTTAGAGGAATCTGTTCCATCTCTAATTGTGCATCAGATGCACCGGGCCAGAAGTTAATGTATGTGTTAAAATATTTACACAATTATGAATGGCAGCCCTGTGCGACAGTTGGAACTTGCACAACATGAGGCTGTAACATGGCAAACCACAATATGTCTTGGCCACAAAACAGCAGAATATTTGACAGCTGGTTAAACTGCACTCTCAGACTCAGCCAGCACGAAACCTGATATTTGTAAGCATTATAAACCAAGTAAAAATTAATAAGACAAATTAAAAAGTGAAAGTAATCAAACCAATTGGCCTAGAAAATCACAAGGTATTTAACTAGACAACTAGTTCATTAAATACTCCATATACATGGTTTTATTGTTTCTGTGTTATGAACATCCTGGTGCAGGTTTAGCAGATGCAGGTTCACCTTGCTCCTAGCAGATAGCCCAGCTAGGAGCAAATTGCCAACCTATCCTGTCAATGAACATCAGAGCATATGCCAGCAAAGCCCGTGAAGTTGCTGCTGTGGAAAAGAAACAGTTAACATTTCATGTCCAGGACCTTCCATCAGTTCTGACAGAGGGTCCTGGACTTGCAATGCTATTTCTTTCTCTACTGAAGTCAACTGTCCTTTTAAGCTTTTCCAGTATTTTCCATTTTATTTCAGATTTCCAGACCTGTTTGAATTTCAGACCCTATTGAAGAATGGCCAGCAAACTTGGGACTTCCATGTTCATGCAGAGATCCCAATGTTGGTGAGAGTTGTGTGGAACTGCCAGGACATTCCTGCAAGTTCTGGCCCAATGTAATACCAAATTTGGAAGATAAAAATGGCAAAGCAAAAAATCGTGGGGTTTTTTTTTTGCCAACCTAGTTGCCTCCAGCACCGTGTGCTAATTGAAACTTGAGATGTGTCTAAATGCATTTACAATTCGCAAATTTAAAAAGAAAAGATACTGTGGTTCAGCATATAATCCTAATATGTTAACTTGCTCAACATTGCTCAATACCTATTTTCATTGCTATCTTTTGATAAAGGGTAGGACAAAGAGCTAATGCATGAAGTGAACAAAAATCTTAACGTGCAAGATTATAGTATGAAGCACACTTTGCAGTTCAAATTACATCTGTACTTTTAGTATACATATTTTCCTAAATGTGTATTTCTTTTTCTGTAGAATGTCTTATGAAGAAAGTATAGTTTAAATGTTCTGTTCTCTAACGGTGGCCTTTGGGGTTGAGACATTTGATGATAAAAATGTAGTTAAATGTATTTACATAAGTTGAAGATGCAACATTTGACAGTTTATTGGAACAATTAAAAAAAATGATGGAAGACATTCATGGTGCATCAAAGTCTCCTATATTTCTGGCTTGAAATGCTTGTTGGAAGCTTTGTATCCACTTGATGTGAAAGTGCACATTTTCTAATAATCTTGTGCAAAGACACTAAGCTCCAGTCTTTCCCCATGACAATTCTATATCAACTTTTATCAACTACAGCAAGCATTTTATTTGTCTCTATCACACCTGATACAGACAACCTCTTCAGTTTACAGGTATAAATGATGGAGTTCCATAAGTTGAACCCTGGGGGAAGCTACTTTAACTTAATTTCAGCTGACAGTTTCAAGACAGGCTCTTTAATTTTGAAGTGTATTCATATTTCTGTATGATAAGGAATTTCCAGACGCAATATACATTTATTGTGCAGTGATGCTTCCAGAGATCTGATATACATTAGACCTCTTTTGTTCCCGCAGAATTTGTGAATTTATCCAGATTTGTTATTGGAAATGTTTTGTTGTCACAAAATTTCTTCAGCTAGTATTTTGTGGAAACGGTATTGTTAAATATTTGCAATATCACAACTGTTTTGAAATTGAATACATTAATATTCTATGCAACACCTAACACTCTATTTGATCAATAAAAGTAGCTTTTAAGAAACAAGTGATACGGCCAACCTCTTTCTTTGCAGGAGGTTTTTTGAGTTTTTATGTCTGCTCTGGATCTATAACAATTGATTTCTCTCCTGTTGTCATTTGGTAGAAATGTGTGCAATATTGTGACCCTTGTTTTTTAAACTACTTGGCAAAGATTTATATCCAAGAAATTTATCAAGCAAAATATGGGAAACCACCACATTATATTGTAATCTCAGTCATTACTCTTAAAAGAAGAGTAGAAAATAAAAGATTAAAAAATTAGAGTGCACTGGCTGCAGGAAATTGTGAATGAATCTCCATTAAAAGGGGTTATGGGCCTGTCCCACTTACGCGACTTTTACGGCGACTGTGGGCACCCGTCATAGGTCTTTGCAGGTCGCCGAAATTTTTCAACATGTTGAAAATCCAGCGGCGACAGAACAAGGTATGACTCTTTAGGTGACTACTCACGGCCATACAGGCATCACCCCTTGACATATCGCCAGGGTGTCGCCTGTATGGTCATGAGTAGTCTCCTCAGTCGCCAAAAGAGACATTGCATTTTTCTGGTCGCTGCTGAATTTTCAAGATGTTGAACATTTTCGGCGAACTGCAACGACCTATGACGGGTGCCGACAGTTGCCAAAAAAGTTGACATGATCCTGTCTCCCCATCTTTATATTTATCTGCCCAACTCTCCCCAGCTAAAGGATTACTCTCAAGCAGCAAGTTCAATGATGGAGAGACCATTATATCTGACTGGTGCAGCAACACATGAAGAAAATGCTGCCAGTCACCATCAATAGCCAGTACTCACTATGGTGGTCATAGTTGCAGCCACGAGCCTCACCCAACACCAACCCCCCACAGGGTGCTTCTTACAGTAATATCGAGCTGTGGATGATTCATTGCAGGCAAAATGCCAGCAGAGGGCAATGATTCCTGCCAGGTTCTTAGCACCTGTTTATGTAACAGTGCACAACAGAAAGGAAGGCAGGGATTTACTATAGGCTTCCAGCACAGCACTACAGAGCCTGAGAGGATGTGTTTAGTCAAGTAAAGCTGGGGTATATACCTGTGAGTATTCATACTGGAGGACCAAGGATGCTGAAGTGAACCAGTGCTCTCTTGGGTAGTATCAGAGTATGAATGTGTGCGGCTGCACACACAAATTAGATTGAAGAGTTTAAGCATCTTTATTGAATGCATTTAAAATAAACAATTTAAGCTTTCATTAGAGTGTCACACTTGATCATCACACTTGATGTTGCATGATTCACACAGCAGCTTTTATTAAAATCAACCAGAAAATAAATGAGTTATTTAGTTGTCCGCCAGGGGTTTCCTCAAACATTAAAAGGCCTGTCTCACTTAGCGATTTTCTTCGATGACTGACGGCAACATTGACTGACGTATCAGGTCACCGAAAATGTTGTGGCGTGATGACGTATTGACGCGCAGGGTTACCTCAGGTGTCGCAACATTCTTTGTTGCTGCTGGATTTTGAAATGTTCAAAATTGCCGAAAAAATTGCAGTCACTGAAAAAATCGGCAAGTGGGGCAGGTCCTTTCGTATCTTACCTGAGGCTATTCTTTTTGAGGAAGATAGAACACCCGCCTTGAGTGCTTAAATGTTACAGTAAATGAAACTTCTACTGCATTGCAGTTTCACTCCAGCTGCTGCCTACTGCAGACTATTGGAAAGACATTATAGCAGGAAGATATTTTTCTCACTGATGAGGAGGCACAGCAAGCCAATTAAACTTTGCATCTCTATAGACCATAATAAAGCCACTTTACAATTATAATTTAATTAGATCAATTGATGGACGTGTTTTAGATACCCACATTGTGCATTTGGAAGCTATCTTAATATGCTCTTTATGCTCTTTAGTTATCTTGGTTGAATTTTCTCCTTAATGTGCGATGATTATTAGTGACTGCCGAACAAATCTATGTGACAAAGGGTGTTTTGATATGTGTCTGCTTACGATATAGGTAAACCTAACACATATTAGATGGAGTAAGATGGCTCCAGACGCATTCATGTTGGGATCAAAGGCAGGAATAATTTATTTCCAAGTCAAAGGTCACTGACTGATTTACATAATTATATGCGGAGTCTGAGCATGTGCGAGATTGAGTACAGCTCATATGCATAAATTACATGGATATTATCACATCCTTTCCTTTTTGACATTTTAGGATTACATTTCCACGATCCAAAACAAAGCAAACCTAAACACTTTTTATAATATTACACCGTAGTAATATGGTTTAACTTAACTGAATAAAACAACTGTTCAGTCTTATTTCACAATTTCAACCATAGCCATACTTGTGACTTGTTTCAATAACACAAAATAATGTTCATGTGCTTTCTTCACATAAGCATGTAGATACATCACAACAAAACACATTACTTCTTCTTCTTGACATACTCGCGGTATCTTTCTGGCGGACTGACAACTCTTCATGCCCTAATCTTTGTGTGGTGTTTCTTTCAGAAGTGTCTTTCTTTTCAGTGTATACATTCTGTGCATCACTTCTAGTTTCTTCTCTGATGTCGCTTTGTTTTTGTCTAGTTTTCTCTATGTTCTGAGTTTCACGAGTTGCATCTTTTTCTGGTGATGCATGTTCTGTTGGTTTTTCCTGTGTCAGCTGAGGTTGCAAAGGTTTCTCAGTCTTCTCCGTGTCTGGTGGTTTCTCTGGAGTTACAGTGGCTTGCAAAAGTATTCATACCCCTTGAGCTTTTGCACATTTTGTCACGTTAAAACCACAAATGTATTTTATTGGGATTTTATGTGATAGACCAACACAAAGTGGCGCATAATTGTGAAGTGGAAGGAAAATGATACATTGTTTTCAAATTTTTTTACAAATAAAAAACTGAAAAGTGTGGCGTGCAAAAGTATTCAGCCCCCTTTACTCTGATACCCCTAAATAAAATCCAGTGCAACCAATTGCCTTCATAAGTCACCTAATTAGTAAATAGAGTCCACTTATGTGTAATCTAATCTCAGTATAAATACAGCTGTTCTGTGAAGGCGTCAGAGGTTTGTTAGAGAACATTAGTGAACAAACAATGCTCCTTGGGCATCATGAAGCCCAAGGAACACACCAGACAGGTCAGGGATAAAGTTGTGGAGAAGTTTAAAGCAGGGATAGGTTATAAAAAAATATCCCAAGCTTTGAACATCTCTCGGAGCACTGTTCAATCCATCATCCGAAAATGGAAAGAGTATGGCACAACTGCAAACCTACCAAGATATGGCCGTCCACCTAAACTGACAGGCCGGACAAGGAGAGCATTGATCAGAGAAGCAGCCAAGAGGCCCATGGTAACTCTGGGGAAGCTGCAGAGATCCACAGCTCAGGTGGGAGAATCTGTCCACAGGACAACTATTTGTCATGCACTCCACAAATCGGGCCTTTATGGAAGAGAGGCAAGAAGAAAGCCATTGTTGAAACAAAGCCATGAGAAGTCTCATTTGCAGTTTGCCACAAGCCATGTGGGGGACACAGCAAACATGTGGAGGAAGGTGCTCTGCCTGATGAGACCAAAATTGAAGTTTTTGACCTAAATGCAAAACACTATGTGTGGCAGAAAACTAACACTACACATCACCCTGAACACACCATCCCCACTGTGTAACATGGTGGTGGCAGCATCATGCTGTGGGGATGTTTTTCTTCAGCAGGGACAGGGAAGCTGGTCAGAGTTCTTGGGAAGATGGATGGAGCCAAATACTGGGCAATCTTGGAAGAAAACCTTTTAGGGTCTGCAAAAGACTTGAGACTGGGGCGGAGGTTCACCTTCCAGCAGGACAACGGCCCTAAACATACAGCCAGAGCTGCAATGGAATGGTTTAGATCAAAGCATATTCATGTGTTAGAATGGCCCAGTCAAAGTCCAGACCTAAATCCAATTGAGAATCTCAGGCAAGACTTGAAAATTGGTGTTCACAGATGCTCTTCATCCAATCTGACTGAGCTTGAGCAAGTTTTGCAAAGAACAATGGGCAAAAATGTCAGTCTCTAGATGTGCAAAGCTGGTAGAGACATACCCCAAAGGACTTGCAGCTGTAATTGCAGCAAAAGGTGGTTCTACAAAATATTGACTCAGGGGGGCTGAATACTTTTGCACGCCACACTTTTCAGTTTTTTATTTGTAATAAAATTTGGAAACCATGTATCATTTTCCTTCCACTTCACAATTATGCACCACTTTGTGTTGGTATATCACATAAAATCCCAATGAAATACATTTACGTTTGTGGTTGTAACGTGACAAAATTTGGAAAAGTTCAAGGGGTATGAATACTTTTGCAAGCCACTGTATGTGTGGAGGTAGTTCATCGGTCTACTTCAGATCCACTCGATTACGTCGGATTAGAAGTCCTGACTCTGTTTGAACTTCGTATGATCTCTCATCCAGTCGTTTCTGAACTGTTGCTCTCTGCCATCTGGTATCTCCTAGTTTATAGGGTTTGAGTCTCACGACATCACCTTCTTCCAGGATTGGCAGATCCTTGGTTGTCGATCTTTGACTGTTTACCTTGCAAATCCTTCACCTCTTCCCTCTCTTCTGTGAGTATCTCAGCACCACATGGTTTGAGGAGATTTGATGTAGTTGGAAGGGTCACTCTTGTTCTCCTTCCATGTAGTTTTTATGCAGGACTACTGTTCACTCCTTGCGCAGGGGTGTTGCGCAATTCCAGTATTGCCAAGTAGACATCTGTCGGAGTGAGTGGTTTTCTTCAGTACTCGCTTAGCTGCCTTGACTGCTGGTTCCACCTTTCCGTTAGCTTGGTTATGTTTTGGAGAAACTGTGTAGTGGTCAAATTCCCATTTCCTGGCAAATTTGGCGAACTCCTCTGATGAGAAATGTGTCCCGTTGTTGCTTACCACAGTGCTGGGAATTCCATATCTTGCGAAGTGGTTCTTGAGTTAAACAATGACTGTCCTGCTGGACAGGTCATACAGTCTGTCTATTTCCCAGCAATTAGATAGATAGTCAACTGTAATTAAATAATGCTTTCCCTCAAGTTCGAACAGATCGGTTCCCACTTCTGTTGTTTGTATGTCCTGCAAACTTCACAGTTTGAAATGAACTGCTTCACATCAAAGTTCATTCCGGGCCAGAAAATGTATTCTCTTGCATGTCTGGGGGTTCCTTTTACTCCTAGGTGAGAGGTGCGGAATGTTTCCTTCATATCTTTGCGTAGAGTGATAGGGATTACAACTCTCCTCTGACTACCAGGCTGTCTCTGACGTTGAAGTACGGTTGTGCTGCCTCTGGGACTTCTGCTTTGTGATCTGGCCATCCATTTTGGATTATTTTCTTAATGGTCTGTAGTGTTTCGTCTTCCCTGGCATGGACTTGGATGCTTTTGACCTTGTCCTCTCCCATGCTCAAGGACTCAATTACGTTGACATCAGTGAATCTGGTCGATCCCGTGGTGTCCGGGAGGTATGCTCGGGAGAGCATATCTGCTAGATGCATATCTTTTCCCTTTACCCATTTGATCCCAATGTCATAGTGTAGCATCCTCATCATCATGCCTTGAAGATGTGCAGAGGCTTTTGATGATTACTTCCAATGGCTTGTGGGCACTCACAATGATCACTCTCTGTCCGTAGGTGCACTGATGAAAGCACTCGAGGGAAAACACTATTGCTAGTGCCTCCTTCACAATCTGAGCATATCTCTGCTCGGTTGACATCAATGCTCGACTCACATAGGACAGTGGTGTCCTTTCTGCATAAGTGTTGCACCTAGACCTGCCTTGCTTGCATCACATTGTATGGTCAGCTGTTCATCTGGTGTGTTGTATGCCAGGATAGGTGCCGTTGTCAACAGCTCCTTGATCTGTGACATTGCCATGTCACGTTCTGATGACCATTCCCACTCTGCATCCTTGTAGGTCAATCTCCTCAAAGGCTGTAATGTGTCCGACAACATTGGCAGGAATCTTGCCAAGTAGTTTACACTGCTTTGTAATCTTTGGATTTCTGTTGGATTGGTTGGGTTGGGCATCTCTAGGATAGCCTGGATCTTCTTCAGATCCAGTTTCAGGCCACGATCTGTAACTACATGTCCTAGAATTGTGATACAAGTAGTTTTCACTGCCGACTTATTCCGG
Organism: Okamejei kenojei; assembly: GCA_035221665.1. Taxonomy (NCBI): domain Eukaryota; kingdom Metazoa; phylum Chordata; class Chondrichthyes; order Rajiformes; family Rajidae; genus Okamejei; species Okamejei kenojei. The sequence goes on from CM069136.1 coordinate 50,497,895, forward strand.
TTCAGCTTTATGCCTATGTCTCTGCATCGCTGAAGAAGATCTTGCAGTCTTGCATCGTGATTCCTTTGGATAGGATGATGTTGTCTGCAACACATTCCACTTCCTTTAATCCTTCTAGGGCTTGTTGTAGCTTCTTCTGGAAGATCTCTGCACTTACTTTCAGTCCAAATGGCAATGTCTACCTGCAATATCTCCCAAAGGGGGTGTTCATGGTCGTTAGGAAACTGCTCTCCTAGTTCGCTGTGGAGGTATCCTGACTTCAGATCGAATTTGGAGAAAATCTTTGCCTTGGACAGCTCAGTCCTCTATGAATGGTAGTCTGTGGATCTCCCTTTGCAGGACTTTGTTGAGGCGTTCAGGATGTATGCAGAACCTCAACTCTGTGCTGTCCCTTTTCTCCGTAAAGACCAGCCTGCTACAGCACTCAGTTGGTTCTCCGACTTGAGTCAAGATCTCCAGCTCGACCAGCTTCATGAGACCTATCTTGACCTTCTCTTTCATGGCTACAGGTACCGGTTTTGCAGGACACTGTGATGGGGTTACATCCTCCATCCTTGTTACCAACTTGACCTTGCCAGGCAGTCTCCACGGTCTTTCGTCGTCAAAGACATCTTTGTAGCTCTTGAGTAATGAATCAGCCTACAGCTTACAGGCTCTTGAAGTGCTCATAATGAACCGTGATTAGTTTCATCTGTTGTGCAGCTTTGCTGCTCAGGAGCGGTGTGAGCCAGCTTTCCTCTACCGCTATGAAGTGAACACGTTACTTGTTGTTGTTCATCTTGTTCTTTCATCCTACTTTCCGCCAGCAGGTTGGATCCGTTGTACATCTTTAAGACGATTTTCTCTTGTCTAATGTCTTCTTTGTTGGGTACATGATCCTTGGGAATCACATTAACACTGGCACCAGAGTCAATCTGAAACTTGATGGCTTCTGTGCCGACCTGCATCTCAGTGAATAGGCCTGAAGAGGAATTGTTTCCGGCTGCATTGATCCCAATGCAACTCAGACTCTGCGTCGGAAATGGACAGTGTGTCAGATGACTCTACGACCTTGTGCAGATCCCGTTTCTGCGTGCTCTCCTTCCTCTGCTTGCAGCAGCAGGGGAAGTGGTTTTGTCGTCCGCATCTGTTGCAGTCCTTCCCATACGCTGGGTATTCCTCCTTCCTGCGCTTGTGCATCCTCGTACAGAACTTGCACTTGACTAGTCCCTGATTCTTCCTCTGTGTAGGAAAATCAACCATCTTTTCACTCTGAATCGTTCCACCTTGTGTATTGTCGGCTCTTCACATTATCCACTCTTCCACCCGTTTCTCTTTAGATTGGGCGGTGGAGCCACGTGGACAGATGGACTGGCTGGCACCATTTTGAAATATCTGTGTATCCTCTCGCTCTTAATAGCTTATGTATTGTTTAGCTATAAGCACAACGTGCGATTGCGTAAGTTGCGTAATATTAATAGAATATTGACTGCCTTGAGGGGGATACGACATATATAGCCTGAAGTAGATTCATATTGCCCGAGTCGAAGACGAGGGCAATATGGATCTAGTGAGGGCAATATATGTCGTATCTCCCGAAAGAGGACAGTCAATATTGTTATTATTACCCATTATCAGCCATCTAGAGGAAAATCTGAACATCTCATATGATATGAATGTATCTATACATTTTGCAATATGCATTGCAACATTGTAAATAAGGGTACTAAAACAATGTAACATTTATGTTTCATTTATGTAATTTATGTAATTCATTTATGTGACAATGTGAAGGTCGAACTTTTAAATCGCGAACCTCTTCTCGCAACCGGCTGCCATTTTGTTTGTTTTGAGAATAAATTTTAAATTTCGCACGCAGCGTTACGTTGCCGTCACGCAGCGTCACGTTGCCAAGTTCCCGGATGTGAGACCAGGGGAATATAAGACTATATTCCCCGCTGTTTAAACAGGTAAAGTCCATAGGCGTTCGCTAGAAAGGGGAATATAAGAAAATATTCCCCTGTTAGCGCTGCTGGCAGTAAAAAGGAAGGGAATATAATTTCGTAAAAGCATACCTCAGATGGCGTAAGTTGCGTAATATTCACTAATATCTTCTACTACTATCGAAAATATTTTCAAAACAAAACTTTTTTTTTCTGTTTCCATACACTGAGTGTGATATTTAAGCAGCCTCCCACAGCATGTTGTTTCAACCCTCGACCCGCACAGCACTGATTTACACACTGCGTCTTAGCCTTGTGTGCGCACTGACCTGCATACCATTCCTCTCATGCATGCAGCTAGCCCGGTCGCTGTGTTGAAACACTGATTCCTGAAAGCTTTTCAAAGCATTTTTGCTAATCATCATAGCGTCCATTTGATCCACAAATTTTCACTTTCACCGCTGCCACCATGTTTTGATATTTGTCTGATTATGACATAGGTAAAACTAGCACATATTAGACGGCAAAAAGATGGCTCCTCACACACTCGTGTGTGGATCAAAAGCAGGAATTATTTATTTCCAAGTCAAAAGTCACTGACTGATTTGCGCGGGTCTGAGCATATGTGAGAATGAGTGCAGCTCATATGCGTAAATTACATTGATATTGTCACCAAGGAAAGTGGACAAACACTGGGCGCCCTTTGGCTTCTGCTTTTATTCTTCAAAATCTATATTGTCTATAATAATTTCATCTGTGGTGTAAATAATTTGATTTACTCTTCAAATACCAAGATGCTATAACCCTACTTATTATAAATGAAAAATAATTTCTCAGTTCAGACCATATAAATTGACATGTCGGTAATATTTTAAAAATGCATTTTCATCCCAGAAAAGTGTGGCTGGATTGTATCCACTGTTGTAAATGCAAATTTAATAATGCAAAATTGTACAAGAATGATTCATGCCAAAAAGTTACAATTTTATCATTTGATCACATACCATCTAACATTTGTGTCTCCAGCTAGTTTCTGCAGCTCGAAATAATTCATTCTAGCATCAAGACAACAGATTGAAATATTTTGAGAAGGATTGACATGGAAGATGGTCTGGTCTTTCCTCTCTCTGGAGGATCTAAAACTAGGGATAAAAGGATGCACTGTTAGGTCTACTAACATTTCTTTTCACAGATGGTTTTCAAACTTTGGAATTCATTTCAGAAGCAGGTGCCCAGTCATTGACTGCATTCAAGGATGACATTGATAGATCTTTGAACATCAAGAGAATTAGAGGATATGGGAACCAAGCAGGAAAGTGAATTTGAGGCATATGACCAATCATGATCTTACTGACTCGTAAAATAGACTTGGGAGCTAATATGGAGTCCTCCTGTTTCTGTTTCTTATATTGACTTGAACAAATATTTGCATTTTATAATCACATTTAAGTAATGACTGAAAGATAAATTGATAGTAACATTTTCACAATTCAGTCTGCTTGGTTACCATAAAAAGTTGGCTTGGTCTTTACATGAGAATAGTCAAAATTCTCTCTCATTTGGAAGAAACAAAAATGAATGATAAACTCAGTTGTTTACACCTGTGATATCTTCCCTACATTGTTCCAGAGTAAAACTACCTGTTCAGGTTGGTATGTGGTGAGCCTAATGGAGAAGAGGAGTTAAAATATACATAACTGTTCCATACAATTATAAATAACACACATTTTCACCCAATAGGTTTGTGTTCAATTAAGGATTTAGCTCTCCGCTGATTTATGTTAATTATCTACTACAAAGGGAAGATACTGTATTTCAGACTATTTCAAAATAGCTCTGGGTTCAAGTAATCACCTTAAAGAAGTATTGATTTGTATTTATGTCTTCTGGTGGTTTGACAAGATTCCAGACAATGTGCATAGGAAATGCAGGATAATTATAACTGGAAGGAACAAATACAACCATCAATATTACATATTAAATAACCTATCCCAAATTAACTTTTGGTCACATTTTACGAGATTTGTCAATCAGAGAAGTATAAATTGGATAGTCTCGTAAATATTTCACTCGTCCTGAGGTAATGTGAACAGCTTGAAGGCTACAAGTAGCATCAAATTGGACATGAGCAAGTGCATTCAGAAATATACCCTCTCCCTGAATAATTATTAACTTTTGTCCATTTGCAGTGCTCTAAAAAATGTATTCAAATATATGTTCTTGCACGGCCCCGGAGGCAAATTTAGATTGGTTTGAAGTCATCCGTTGGACTCACCTAAGATGGCCTAATTAGTATAGGCTTGAGGCAAGTGACAATGTGCATTACAAAAATGATTGGGAAGTGCATTGTAATGGCCTGAACGTTTGCATCCTGACTGATTCAATGTAGGGGTCAGGGATAATATAGTCATTGTTTGATGCTTATACTGATCATTCAATGCTATTGAGCAATGAGGGCAAAGTTAATAGATTTTGAAGTGGTGAGTCATGATGGATGATTTGGAGAGAGCCAAATTGTTAGTGGAATAAAAACCGATGCACTTGCAACACAATGATCATAGCCTCGCCAATATATTTGCTTTAACACTAGGTCAATGGAAATAGGGAAGATAAATTCGACTGAGAATTGTTAATTATGGAAGTGGAAAGGTGTGCAATATAATTAACAAAAGACATGTTCTTTCCAGAATAAAATATACAAGGGAATTAATGGAATCAGTGGATATAGGGTTTGTTCAGAAAACCGATGACATTGGAGAGCAGAATGCCTCTATTTCCTACATTCTTATGTCCAATAATTTGGCCATGTGAACACTTGGCTTGTACTCGCTAGAATTTAGAAGACTAAGGGGGGATCTTATAGAAACTTACAAAATTCTTAAGGGGTTGGATAGGCTAGATGCAGGAAGATTGTTCCCGATGTTGGGGAGGTTCAGAACAAGGGGTCACAGTCTAAGGATAAGGGGGAATTCCTTTAGGACCGAGATGAGGAAAACATTTTTCACACAGAGAGTGGTGAATCTGTGTAATTCTCTGCCACAGAAGGTAGTTGAGGCCAGTTCATTGGCTATATTTAAGAGGGAGTTGTGGCCCTTGTGGCTAAAGGGATCAGGGGGTATGGAGAGAAGGCAGGTACAGGATACTGAGTTGGATGATCAGCCATGATCATATTGAATGGCGGTGCAGGCTCAAAGGGCCGAATGGCCTACTCCTGCACCTATTTTCTATGTTTCTATTAACGTATAGATGATGATGGTTTATTCAACGGAATATGAAGTTCAATTTAACAGTTCCCTAACACGTGAACCCTGTCACACCTGGAAGGGCTGCTGGTGCTCTAAGCATTTTATTTAGTGTTTAATTTCATAATTAAATTAATAATTAATTTACACCCATAATTTAATGGCACAGCTGGACATATCTTTCCCTCACATATCATGTGTGAAGGAAATATCCGAGAAAGTTACCCCACGGGTCCCATTTAAATCCTTCTTCTCTCACCTTAAACCTATGCACTAGTTTTAGACTCTCTTACCGTGGGACAATGACCATTTACCTTATCTATGCCGCTCGTGATTTCATATACCTCTATAAGATCACCCCTCAACCTCCTTCACTCCAGGGAATAACGCCCAGCCTATCAGTTTCTCTTTAAAACTCAAGACTTTCAGTCCTGGTAATATGCTTGTTACCATCTGATCTGCATCTTTTCCACCTTAATGAATTCTTTACTTTACTTTATTTACTTTTTTTTTCCTCCAATTTTCTTGTGCTCCTATAACCAGGAGATAGAATGCAAGGGATGATTGGCTTAGGGAATATCATTACTCTCATCCTGTCAAGGGTCATCATTGTAACAATAACTGCACCATTTATTCCAGTTTTACGACAGCTGGTTTAAATTGTGATGAACAGTTACCAGCTAATAGGAAGAAGGGGCTCTATGAACAATCCCATCCTCAGTGACAGGGTCCAGCTTATTAAAAACACAACCTTACCAATCACACCCATGTTGAGCCAGAAGTGCTGAGTGGATGATCCACAGTAGATATTTCCAGGGATCCCCAGACAACAGTCAGGCTTTAGCCAACACAGTTATTTTATGTGGTATGAATAAATGGTGGCAAAAAACTGTTACTGCAAATAACTTTGCGATCAGACAACAGAGTGATCGTGGTACCATGGAATTGCCCTCCAGAATTAGCAGTGTATTCAGTTAAATTATCCAAGTACTAGTTATACCTTGACATCTACCCAACAATGTGGAAAATTGCTGAGTGGTTCATCCATCTCAGTCAGCTTCATGACGGTAAGATGATACAACTGCACTGTCATCATTGATTAGCTGGCACATGGTGCTATGTGGGTGAGCATATAACTTTTTAAGTCTAAGTCCTGTCAGCCAGATTGTTGTTGGGTAAATGATAAAGGTGCAGTGCATTGAACACCAGGTGAAACAACATTTATTAAATGATTAAGTTGAAGTGCGAGTTTTAAACTTAGCAGTGCTTGAGAAGTGATAAGTAATGGCTTGGGCAGCTAAATCCTAGATGACTCACCCTAGAGTCCACGACAATATATTCAACAGATTTTGCATTCTGATTTATATCACAATCGCTTTATTTTACACGCTTGGAGTGAACATTAGTTATGTGCATGCTTACGTACTCAGCAATGTTGTGCATAAGTGTGTATTAGGCAACATTTGGCAATTAATCTGGCAGTAAAAGCATTGGTTTGCATGCTATCTAGTCAAATCATACTATTATGCATCATGGAGCCAAATAATACAGTAAAGTATTTTTACCTGAGTAAATGGTATCCTGGAAGGTGACATGCTGTTTACTGAAATCTCACACGGATTCAGAACTCGTACCTGGATAACAATGATGTGATGCAAGTTTAATCAAATAATAATTATTGCAGCCATATATGTAACATTTTTTCGTTGCAGTCCATATCCAAATCAGTCAGTCAGTTTGACAGCAGCATGCTTTCAACGCGTTCATAAGTACCCCATTATTGTGGTAATCAGATTGTGCTTTCATTTGCTGTGAATGATTTTCCATTTTCTTTTTAATAAATGACACCTTTCTGCCAGCAAGAATTGGCTGTGATGTACGAAATGCTTAAAATCAGTAATTTGTTTGAAAACCACTAGTAGGAAAACAAAAATTGTCAGCTTTGAAAATTGTGCATTTACTTTGATCAAATAACTTTTATTAGAGCTATCCCCAGAAAATACATCAATTTTTCTGTATAAATCTTATACAGTAATTAATGAATGATTACTACTAAAAGTGATTGAGTTGCAGGGTTGTTGATGCCATATAAATGGATTTCAGTTTGCTATTAATTTGTTGATTTGTTAACTACTATCTATATTTGCATATTTTGAATTTCAAGGAATTTATTTACATCTATTATGAGGCAGGAAGCAATTACTGTAGTGCTTGTCAGTCACAAACTTTAGCGAGTCATATGAGCGTAGAAATAGTGTACACAGCCATAGGAAATGTGGAAACAGGAAAAGTGTTGACTGGCTGTAAAGAATTGCCAAGTCAACAGTGTTATCTGAAAATGGGATTCAATGTCTTCTGCAGTATCAGTAATTCTATGTGAGACAGCATAATTTGACAAAGGAATGCCACTAACTTTCTTGTCAGCTGTAAGACCCAAAATGGAGCATTACTTACCTATTAAAGAAAGCATTAATACCTCATTTGCCTCCTGCATATAGTGACTTGAATTTGGCAATGTGAAGTTACAATAAATCAAGACATAGATTTATTGAGATTTAAAGGTATGGGTATTCAGAAGGACCAAAGTACTCTTGTATGCAAATCATTGAAAGTTACCATCCAGGACAACAATCAAGCAGAAAGGCAACAAGCATGTTGAGTTTTATTGCAAGAGAATCTGAGCAAATTGAGGTGTCTTACTACAATTATATACGCCCTTGGTGAAAATAAATCAGGAATATTGTCTGCAGATCAGATCCTCTTAACAGAGGAATGATGTACTTGATATAGAGGGAATGCAGCAAAGCATTGTTTGATTGCCTCCTGGGATTTGTGGGTTTGTTGAGTGAGGAGATATTATGCAGAATGGGCCTAAATTCTCGAGTTTAGAATGAGAGGTAATCTCCTTGAATTGTACAAATTTCTTAGGTTGACAAGCAGGGTGTATGGATGATGTTTTCACTGGCCAGTTTCAAAATAAGTGATGGGCTCTCAGGACAGGGATAAGAAGAAATCTATAACCCAGATGCAAAAGAATCTATGGAATTCTCCGCAAAGAAGGCTGAGACGGCTTAATCATGTAATATACTGAAGAAGGTGATCAATAGATTATTAGATATTAAAGGATTCAAGGTTCGGGTGGAAAAATGGCACCGAAATGAAATGAATGGCACAGTAGCCGAGAGGATGAAATACACTCTGCTTCTCATCTTGTTATATTTAGCTGAATCTTGTGTAGTATCTTATTGAAAGCTGGTGCTTTTGTATCTACAGTTCTACAATTTTGGTAGTAAGGAAGGCAAATGCAATGTTATCTTTCATTTCAAGAGGACTAAAATATAAAAGCAGGGATGTTATGCTGAGCCTTTATAAGCCACTGGTCAGACTGCATATGGAGCATTGTGAGCAGTTGGGCCCGATATCTGAGGAAGGATGTGCTGGCATTGGAGATGGTCCAGAGGAAGTTTATGAGAATGATCTCAGGAATGATTGGATTAACGTATTATGAGCATTTGACAGCTCTAGGCCTGTACTCACTGGAGTTTAGAAACTTACCGAATAATAAGTCTTGGATAGAGTGAACGTGGAGAGGACGTTTCCACCAGTGCAAGAGTCTAGGACCAGAGGGCACAGAATAAAAGGACGTACCTTTGCAGAGGAGATAAGGGGGAATTTATTTTGCCAGAGGGTGATGAATCTGTGGAATTCATTGTTGGGGTCGGTGGGGGCGCTCCGAGACGGCTGCCCTGCTAACAGCGTGTCGTATTTCTACTTTTTTGTTTTTTTTAATGTGTCCAAATGTTTGTTTTAGTGTCTCTCAGACTGAAGAAGGGTTTCGGCCTGAAATGTTGCCTTTTTCCTTCACTCTATTGATGCTGCTGCACCCACTGATTTTCTCCAGCATTTTTGTGTACCTTCTATTTCCAGCACTCTCTGTTTTTATCTTAAACAACTTCCTAAAATGTATTTCACTTTTCTCATTTAAAGGAGTAACTGCATCAGATGAAGGTGAAATGGTAGATCGTGTTTTATATTAATGCATTGGGATGAACCTAAAATTGTGATGTAATGCAGTGGTTAGAGCTACAAATTATTTCATTCCAAAGTAATTAGATTCCTAGAATTTATGTTGCATTTTCAGAGATACATTTTTTAATAGACGCAAATAATTGTATTCTATTATTCAAGCTTTCGTTTTTTTAAAGGACAACCTGATTTACTTTGTTCATATTTAAATTACATTACAAGCTCAGTTTTCTCATTAAGCATTACAAATGAACCAGAAAATTCTGCCCATGTTAAATTACTACTTTCCCAGTGTGACCCGACTTGATTGCTGTTGAATTAAATAAAATAGAATACCCATTAATGATCCTCCTAAATTGCTGACCACATTCACGAGAAAATCATGAGACGTATGCAACTATATTTACCGTGAGCACACTAACTGGCAATATAGCCTCCTGAAGCTACTTCTTCCGTAGACATCCTTAGACGTTAAGCCATTGATAGCGTTCTGTGAAAGGCTGTCTAGCTGATGATCATGCTGTTTTAATGTCAACGGTTCAGTGTTGGGAGTGGTCCTGGGATAACGAAGTGCAGAGGTTGGAGGTAGTGCGACAAAATAAAGAAAAGTATGGTGAGGACATTTGTGTTTTGCAGAGCAGTGGTGAGGATCTTGTAGTTATTAAGCATTAAAGACCTAGGGATTTGGCAGATCTGTTAGTATTGTAATGCAAAGTTATTATTAGCCCAAGCATTTAAAAATGTATCCTCATAAATCTCAGAGTAATTTTGGAGTTTACTACCTTAGGATAGCTTTACTTTTTGCAGCTTTGCGGGTGAGAAGAGTATGGCTTGGTAAAATGGATTAATGTTTCACCGAGTCGGACAACATCACAAGTAGTGGGGTGAAACCACTTACTGAGAGGGTTCCCTTCCAGCTAACACCAACTTAACATGGAAGTGTATTATCATTTCTTCATCCTTGCTGGCTCTAAATCCTGGAACTCCTTTCCCATAGACATTGTGCAAGTTCATTCTCAAGAACTACAGCAGTGGTGCTCCACGAGCTTCCAACAGCAATTAGGGTTGGTCAACAAATGCTGGCCTTGCCAGTCATAATCATCTCCTGAAAACTGAATAAAAGCAGTGGCAGGATGTTGAGATTGTTTCATTATTGAATTAGATTATTGCTGATTTACTCTATATTTACTCTACTCTACTCAACTTTACTCTGTATTTGTTGAGTCCTTACCATCAAATATTTAGCTATTTCAATCCTAAAGACTTAAAGTGACCTAATATCAAGTGACCAATAAGTGAGTTCTAAATCTCCTTAATGCTTTATATGGAAAGGATTTGAATACTGTAAACCCTCGTTTTAATGTATATGTTTATAACGGATTTTAGTTATAACGGACCGAATCTGTTGTAGACAGTTTGTTGCTTCACAGAATGACCACTAGGGGGAGGGAGTGAATCATTTTAGCTTTGTTTAGTTTAGAGATACAGTGTGGAAACACCGAGTCCGTGCTGACGGGCGATCACCCATACATTAGTTTTATCCTATACACACACACAGGATAGAACTACCGCAGTGGTTTTATCTTTCCTCCCTCATAACTCCTGTAGTGGTTCTATCTTTCCTCCCACATTGCAAAGGCAAAGGCATTGTGACAGCGTGGGTTTCCCTCGGGGGCCTCCCCTCCTTCCCATCGCAAGGATGTGCAGGCCTGCAGCCCAACGGTCCTCTGCAGAATGCCGGCAGAGCCGCTGCCCCACAGCGCCAGAGACCTGAGCCAAACCAAGGACGGGCTGACACACCAGCTCCACCCCACATACTGCAGTGTGAAGGGTAGGACCAGTGCACTGGAGCACCTGGAGGAAACCCACGCTGCCACAGGGTGCACCCGGGGTCAGGATTGAACTCTGGCCTCTGGTGCTGTAAGGTGGCAACTCCACCGCAGGGGCACTGTGCCATCGCAAGGTATTGTGCATTTTGTGTCCTTTACTGTTGTTGTTTACTGTGTGTTTATTGGCTGTTTTTCCAATAGTACTGTACATATTAACCCCCTTATTTGGTTATAGCAGACAATCGGTATTTACAGACACCATCTCTCCTCGTGTGGTCCGTTATAGCGAGGGTTTACTGTAGTCCACTTCTAACTCCAGGATTATGCTGTCGAGGAATGGGAATCTCTTGTCTCTATGTGTCTGGCCCAAATGAAACTCCAGTCCACCACTACTGCTTTATGAGCCTGTCCCATAGTAACTGACTTCAGAGTTCAGAAATAGATAGTAAACATTAGGGACAGGCAATGAGTCAGAACTGTAATAGAATCATTAATATCCTAAGACAAATGAAAAGCCACGAAGCATTTCAAAGGACTGAAGTAATTTTGAAACGTAATGGCTATCATATTGAAAAGGCTAACCAGCCTGTCCACAGCACAACCTCACAAGCGTTGAGAAAAATATCAAAAAAATCTGTCTCAGTGAATATGTCTGAAAAGTAAATTTGGCTTGAACATCAAGAGCAATTTCCTACTTCAATTCAAATTGATATTTTTATATCCAGCTGAGAAGGCAGAAGGGGCTTGAATTTAAAATCTCATCCAAAGCATAGTTCTTTTTACAGCACCCACTCAAAACTGTGCAGAAGTGTAATCGGCATTCGAGTTTTTATCATCTTACACCTTTAATATCAGCAAGAAGTAGCCTGAGCCAGCAGAAAAACTGATAAAGTTAAGAAGGTTCATGCTAAGAACTGTTCATACACAATTGTCTATTTACAAAAATATATAATTTCAGCCAAATCCTTTGCTTGTTCAATATAGACCTCCTCCAAAAAGCAATATTGTTTGTATCAGTTAGAAAAGGCAATTAATTGATCTAATTCACAGTACTTAGCTTACTACTACTTTGGCAGTTCCTCAGGATTGAGCGTGATTTGTTTCACTTCAGTGTGTGGCACTCAGATTGATGAGTCTAGTGTGCAGTCTATATACTCTGCCACTGGTAGTTCAGGTACTGCTTTGTGGACAGTCAGTTACTTAGGAAGATCCGTGCTCCTTCCACCATTGGCACTTAGCTTGTGTCTTCCCAAATGCTCCTTATACATATTGAGTGGTCACAGATCAGAGTTTGCTTTGAGCTGGTGATCATATTACATTATTTTCAAGAAGAGTGTGGAACATTTTCACCGACTTCCTGAAAACCTCTTGTCATGAGTGGACTTGCAGGAGAGTGCCAGTTTCAGAAGTCTGGTATCAGCCACACAAATGATGTAATCCACCCATTGGATCTGGCAGAGTTAAATTACTCAATTCCAAGATAACATGGCCTTAGACAAGGTGCTTTTTTATAGATTTTCTATAAGGTTTCTGGAAGGTTGTTGCTGAACTCACCCAAGCAAGTGGAAAATATACCATTGCACTACTTGTTTGTGCCTTGTAAATGATAGAAAGCTTGGGTATCAGCTACCAGCTCCTTGATACCTAACCTCTAATTTGCTTTTGTAGCCCTGGTATTTGTATGACTATCCAAATGAGTTTCCAAATGGACAATGTGTCCTGCAGGAATTTGATGGTGGGGGGATTAAGGGCAATGACAAAGCCATTTGACATCAAGGATAGGTAGTTAGATTCTCTCTTGTTGAAATGGTCATTACCTTGCGTTTTTGTGGTGCAAATGTTACTTGCCACTGATTAACCGTGCCTGAATGTTGTCTTGAGTTTGCTGTATGCAGGCATGGATTATTTTATCTGCCGAAGAGTTATAAATGGAATTGATAATTGTGCAATCTTCAGGGAGAGTCCCACATTGTGACTGTGATGGAAGGAGGGTAATTCCACTAGTTGGGAGAAGACATTTCCTTGAAGAACTCCAGCAATTATATACTGGAGCTAGGATGATAGTCCTCTGCCAATCCCGATAACTTTTGTGTGATGTATGAATGCAGCATTAGAGTGTTCTTCACTGTCTTCACTTTTATCCGGGCATCTTAATGCCACATCTGATCAAGAGCAGTCAGTCTCACCTTATTTCTAGAACTGTTTGGACCAAGTCTATAATGAATTTCATAATAGAGTGGTTCTGGTTATTGGTGAGTAAAATCCCATTTGTTTGCACATTGAACAATAGCTTTCATCATTTTGCTAGTAATCAGGTAAAATAGACTTACAAGGTGCATATTAGTCAGGTTGGATTTTGCTTGCATTTCACGAATGGTACATATCTGGCAGACTTATCATATCGTTGGGTAAATATCAATGTTGTAACTGTACTTGTATAACTGTACAGAAGGTGCAGCAGTTTCTGGAGTGAGGTGCTGTCTGGTCTCATAATATTCACTGTGTCCAGTGCTCTCTTCTACAGTGCATTCAGAAAGTATTCAGACCCCTTCACTTTTTCCACATTTTGCTACGTTGCAGCGTTATTCTAAAATGCATTAAATTCTTTTTTTTATCATCAATCTACACACAATATCCCATAATAAAAAAGCGAAAACAGGTGTTCAGAAATGTTTGCAAAGTAATTAAAAAGAAATAACTGAAAGATCACATTTACTTAAGTATTCAGATCCTTTGCTATGACTCTCAAAATTGAGCTTAGGTGCATCCTCTGCACATCGATGGAGCTGATGTGGAAAGGGTCAGCAGTGTGAAGTTCCTAGGACTCCACCTGTCAGATGACCTGACGTCCACAACCAACACCACAGCACTGGTCAAGAGAGCCCAGCAGCGACTACACCCTCTCCGTAGACTACGGAAAACAGGTCTCCCCACTGCACACCAACGAACTTTTTATAGGGGGACAATCGAGAGCACATTAACATACGGCATCACTTCCTGGTTCGGGAGCTGCAAGGCGTACGAACGGCACCAACTGGACAGGATTGTGAAGATCGGCAGCAGGATTATTGGTGCTCCACTCCCTTTTCTGCTGGACATATGCAGGAAGAGATGTATCAGCAGAGCCATCTCCATCATCAAAGACCCCTACCACCCATCGCATCACATATTCTCCATCCTGCCATCTGGGAAGAGGTACAGGTGCATCAGCTGCAAAACCAGCAGGATGCTCCTCAGCTTCTTCCCGCGGGCTATAAGACTGATAAACGGACTTTGCCCCCTGCCAAAGTATCGCGCACCAACCACCAACCTGGACACACTGAAGCAGAGCCATTGTCGTGCCGCTGCCGATTGGAACTTATGATATATGTATTTTTATTTCTATTTATTTTTTACCGCACACTGAATGGACACTGGTTGAGCAACATTTTTTCGTTTTCTCTGGGTATGTAAGTACTCAGGAAAAATGATAATAAAGATATACAATACAATCCTGATTTCATTGATTATCCTTGAGATGATTCTACAACTTGATTGAAGTCCACCAGTGGTAAATTAAATTGATTGTACATGACGTAAAGGCACACACCTGTCTATATATGGTCCAACAGTTGGCTGTACATGTCAGAGCAAAAACCAAGACATGAAGGAACTGTCTGTAGACCTCCGAGACAGGTTTGTATCGAGACACAGATCTGGGGAAGGGTATAAAACAATTTCTGCAGCATTGCGGGTCCTGAAGAGCACAGTGGCCTCCGTCATTCTTAAATGGAAGAACTTTGGAACCACCATGACTCTTCATAGAGCTGGCCACCCGGCCAAACTGAGCAATCTGGGGAGAAGGGCCTTGGTCAGGGAGGTGACCAAGAACCCAATGGTCACTCTGACAGAGCTCCAGAAAACCTCTGTGGAGATGGGAGAACCTTCCAGAAGGACAACTATATCTGCAGCACTCCACCAATTAGGCTTTATAGTAGAGTTGCCAGACGGAAGCCATGCCTCAGTAAAAGGCACATGACAGCCCGCTTGGAGTTTGCCAAAAGGCACCTAAACAAGATTCTCTGGTATGATGAAACCAAGATTGAACTGTCTGGCCTGAATGCCAAGCGTCACGTCTGGAGGAAACCAGGCACCGCTCATAACCTGGCCAATACCATACCTACGGTGAAGCATGGTGGTGGCAGCATCATGCTGTGGGGATGCTTTTCAGCGGCAGGAACTGGGAGACTAGTCAGGATCGAGGGAAAGATGGACGGAGCAAAGTACAGAGAGATCCTTGCTAAAAACCTGCTCGAGAGCGTTCAGGACATCAGACTGGGGCAGTGGTTCACCTTCCAACAGGACAACGACCCTAAGCACACTGCCAAGACAACGCAGGAGTGGCTTCGTGACATGTCTGTGAATGTCCTTGAGTGGCCCAGCCAGAGCCCGGACTTGAACCAAATCGAATATCTCTGGATGGACCGGAAAATTGCTGTGCATCGACGCTCCACATCCAATCTTGAGAGGATCTGCAGAGAAGAATGGGAGAAATTACCCAAATACAGGTGTGCCAAGCTTGTAGCCTCATACTGAAGAAGACTTGAGCTGCCAAAGGTGCCTCAACAAAGTACTGAGTAAAGGATCTGAATATTTATGTGATATTTCAGTTATGTCTTTTTAATTACTTTGCAAACATTTCTAAACGCCTGTTTTCGCCTGTTTTATTATGGGGTATTGTGTGTAGATTGATGATTAAAAACATAATTTAATCCATTTCAGAATAAGGCTGTAACGTAACAAAATGTGGAAAAAGTGAAGGGGTCTGAATACTTTTTGAATGCTCTGTATTTCCGAGTAGCTTGTGGTATACAGTGGAGGCTGATTGCCCCACTGTTTTTTCATTCCAGTTGAGAGCTTGTTGAAGGTGAACTACAGTGCCATAGTGAAGGAAATTGAAAAGACAGTAGGAGCAATAATGCAGTGCTTGTGCACCATGAACACAATCTCCATCTGCATTGGGATGGGGTCCACGGTGAACTGGTCTATTTGCATTGGGGCTTGATGTCATCATGTAGTCTGATCATTATTTTAGAAATACCGTGCAGAAACAAGCCCTTCGGCCCACCATGTCCGCGCCGACCAGCGATCACCCTATACACTAGCACTATCCTACACATGAGGGGCAATTTACAAATTTTTACCAAAGCCAATTAACCTGCAATCCTGTACATCTTAGGAGTGTGAGAGGAAACCAGAGTTGCAAGAGAAAACCCATACAGTCACGGGGCGAACGCACAAACTCCGTGCAGACAGCACCTCAGTCAGATCAAACCGATGTCTCTACCACTGCGCCACTATGCAGTCCTGTCTCTCTATTAGCCATCTTATTGTGTGTAGTTCTGATTATGGGGAAGAGGCATGACTGGCGAGTGACAAATGATCTCCTTTGTGAGGAGATTAAAACAATCATGGAAGCAGATTCTGTTTGGAGGAATGGGGCAGATGTGGTGCGAGGATATGTTTGTGATCAGGTGGTGTGAAGCAGACAGATTGGGATGAGGTTTTCTCTTAATCATGGTGGGCCTGGCAGGTAAACATCTGCTTATCCTGGCTTGGAAGTGGTACAGTAAATGAACATACTGTACATCATGCTTTCTACCCTTCTCACCTGCTTTCAGCTGTTAAGTTTCCTGAGGCCTGGATAACCCATCTGCCTGTGGCTTTAAATAGAATGACTGTTAAAGAGATGCTAGGCAGTCTTGTTATAATATTTAAATGAATCCTCATCCTTTGATCAAATTGGCCATCTGCCTCTGTTAAAATTGGTTGTGGGTGGATTAGATTGCAGTTCCAGATATTTTGAACTGTAATTTCTGAAATAACACAAATCCACTCATTTGGATTGCTAAGAGGAAGCCCATTATTAACTCAGTTGAATAAAATATATCTGATAAAACAGAAAGGCAAAGTAATAAAGCAGTGAAATGTATTTCATTTTCAACAATGGTATTTAATCATTCTAAATTGTTTTAATTTTTTTCAAAGTTGAAGTTCTTTGAGACCTTTCTTGCTGATGTTGTTTCCAGACTGATTATTTTAAATGTTGCTTATTCAAACTGGTCATAACATGAAACAGATCTGTAACTCAAGTCAAGTTGAATTTATTGTCATATGTATGGATATGGTGAGGTACAGGTACAATGAAAATCTTGCTAGCAACAGCGTCACTGGTACTTATTCTTAGACAATACACAAAAACAAATTGTACATTGATTACACAAACATTCTGCAAGATAGTGTAAAGAAGGACTGTGGGGAGGAAAAACATTAGTGCAAAATTACACAATTTAAACAAAATAAGAAGGTGGTAATGCAAAAGGTGGTCTGTCATGTTCTGTTGCCAAGGTTGGATTAGTAGGTCTTGTGCAGGTCATTTGAAGAATTTGACGGTTCTTCACCAATCATTTACATTGCACAACTTACTACTAAGATTACATTTGCAAACTCTTAAATAAAATAAAGGGATTTTAAGTTAAATAGTCAATGACATCATGTACCAGTACCATGATTGGTCCTGCACCATTATTTGTCAGTACTTCTGAGGTGTTTATGCACACATTTCTTGCTTCGGAAGCACCAATTATGTTTGCCAAGAATATCATCCCCAGTCCATAGCACGATATGCACTATCCAGTAACAATTATAGCACCAAAACCTGAAATTGAATTAATGTGAATTAATTTTGAAGATGTTGCTCCTTGTCCAACACTTCTACATGGGGATGAATTTCTGGCAGTTGTTTTCCCGGTTGGCATGCATTAAATTGTATGTAATTTAATGAGTATTAAATGCCTTTAAAAACAAAACAGTGCTGACATGGTACCTCTACCATTTTAAATTGGAGGTAAGCATAGAATTCAGCCACTCTTGGACACCAAAGTGCAACTGGGAATTATTGCTCAGCCTAATCAGCCTAAGTTATTTTAGTTTAATTTAGCGATACAGCGTGGAAACTCAAAGACTCATCAGGTCCACACCAATTTTCTAGTGCGTTATCCCACTTTCCAATCCACTCCCCATATATTAGGGGCAATTTTACAGAGGCCACTTAACCTGCATGACTTTGGGATGTGGGAGGAAACTGGATCAGCTGGGGGAAACCCACACGGTCACAGGGAAAATCCCATGTGGTCACAGGCAGATTATGCAAGGTCCTCACAGACAGACCCGAATCTGGGTCTCTGGCGTTATGAAGCAGTGGTTCTACCCGCAGCACCACCATGTCACCAATCCCAACATCCCTATGGAAGATAGACAAAAATGCTGGAGAAACTCAGCGGGTGAGGCAGCATCTATGGAGAGAAGTAAATAGGGAATGTTTCGGGTCGAAGAAAGCTCGACCCGAAACGTTGCCTATTTCCTTCGGTCCATAGATGCTGCCTCACCCGCTGAGTTTTTCCAGCATTTTTGTCTACCTTCGATTTTCCAGCATCTGCAGTTCCTTCTTAAACATCCCTAGGGAAAGTGGTGGATAACTGCTGCCCAATTCATTACACACAGAGGCCCAGGCATCCTGTAGCTTAGATGAGATGACATTTAGAGAAAGTGGGATTAATACCCAGACTGAATTGGCCACAAAATTCTCAATAGATTTACACACCCAGTCAATGTTAGTAAAGACTCGTCCAACTCCTACTTCTCCTGGAACAGGCTGCAAGCAGCATTCAGCAGGCAAGAACTGACCCTCTTGATATTAAAAGCTGTGCAGATGGAAATTAAATCGGTGAACCCCATCAGAGTGCACCACAGGGCATCCCTTGAACAATAAAAATTGTGCACTTTAATCTTGACAATCCTGGTGGCAATTTTCAACAAATTGCTAGTTGTGATTGTCTCCCTGGCTGTGATTGTAATTGTGTTAAAAATATGGAAAGAGCTGGAGTAAGTGAGCAGGTCAAGCAGCATCTCTGAAGGACTGGTTAGGCAACATTTTGGGTTTGAAAACAGTACTATGGCAAACATTTCTAGAATTAGAGTCCTTTAAGGAAAATGTTAATACACTAAAAAGATGGTAGACATTTAGAACTCTCTTGTTAATGTTATATTTATGTTAACTTTAAGTTTGTGTTTGGTAGATTTTGTAACCAAGGTATTAAGGAACATAGGAAAAAAGTTGGATATGCGGACTTAAGTCTCAGATCAGCCTTAATATCGAACGAAGAACAGACTCAAGGGGAGAAATAATTTATTCCTGTTTCTATCCAGATATGTTCTAATATAGCTAACGTATAATGACGTCACAAAATCATAGAATATGTGTGACACAGAAGATTCCCTTCTTTTATTAATGGAAAGGGTGTGGTTCGCAAAACAATCTTAGCCAAAATAGGGTTACACAAAAAGCTGGAGAAACTCAGCGGGTGCAGCAGCATCTAAGGAGCGAAGGAGATAGGCGACGTTTCGGGTCGAGACCCTTCTTCAGACTGGTTAGCCAAAATAGCATTGTTTCGCTCTCACATCACAACTTTATTATAGCCTACGATTGTAAGTTAATACCAATCATAAAAGTAATGCTTGCTAGGCAATCTTCTTCATAAGAAACAAAATTCGTAAAGTGAAACACTTTGTAGTTATAGCAGAGACTGAGACACATGAGAGCAGGTTGAAAAAACAAAGGCAACAAAAGCTATAGGACCATGCGCGCGTGTACAACTGATCCGGCCCGCATTGTCGCATTTTGCCCAATCCGGCCCGTGACCTAAAATGAGTTTGACACCCCTGAACTAGACCAAGCATGGACCTGTTGTGTCCCACTCCCCCAACGCAATATTTCCCCAGTAGCACTCACCTATAACAACGCTGTTGTTAAAATAGCGATCCCAGCCCGGCAATCCTCCCCCAACTGCGCAGGCGCGGCTGATATGTCCCTGTTCTGACGTCAGAGATCGCCGTTGTGATGCGATTCAAAACAGCGATCTCAAAATCCCGCAATCGGCGGGCACGGCAACCCCCAACTCAGGGGTTCCCTGAGGCATGAAAATTATTTCGAGGGTTCCGCAAGGGTAAAGAAGTTGAGAAATGCTGGTTTAAGCACATAGTTTAGTTTGAAATAATTGTCGACACATTCTGTTTCCCAATTCTAGTTATTCTAGTTATTCTATTATGTAGCTCTGTGCAAGGAATGTTAAACTTATTTGAGAAATGTTAAACTACAATGAGAATGCTCTCATAATTTAGTTTTCAGGCATTTAGCTCACATCTGAATTTCTTTAGTATCCAGATATCTTGTTTGTGTCTCAATCTCCAGAACTGGGAAGTGTAATCTGATCAGAAAATTATACATTGATCATGACTTTCTTTAGATGTTTACTGTATATTTGGCTGCATTTTATCATTCATTCTACGTTGTTGTGATGTGTACAGATTATAAAATATCATAGATGGCATTTAATGCAGACAAATATCCTGATCTGCATGTAAAATAATAAAACACGAACAAGTAATAAAAACACAATTTCAGAATGTTATTAATTTTCCACAAAAGTTGTCTGAAATATTCCCATCAACAAAAAGACTTAATCACTATTAACTAGCAATTATCTCCAGGATCATTGTTCTTCCCCCACACTTATCCAAGGTTATTGCCAAAATATATGCAATTCAAAAAGACAAGCTGGCTCTGGTGGAATTGATGCCAGAAGCTCGCCTAATTGGTTCAGATAAGATTTGAAACCCATTGCTAACTTTGTTCTGATTGAGAGTATTCCTTAACCAATTTGAACTCCACTGAGCATTGAGTCTAATGAGATCCTTTTCAATTGCATCTGATATTTTCAGACCACTTCTCTACACCTGACTTTATTATTTGTTCTACCCATTCTGCATCCAGTTGGATATTTTGCACAAGAAACTGCCATAGAAACACATTTTATTAAAAGTCATTGTCTTCAAAAGAGGAGGAAAAGTAGAGAAAACAAGCAAAAAAATATTCAGTTGATTTATTGAACTTTCTCATATCCCTGAATTGTTCGTTCTCAAGTTAGAAGATGTAGTGCTTCAGACATTGTAAATACTTCTGCACCCTTTCATTAATGAAAGGAAAATACTGCAGGGTTTCTGCTCATGCTGATTATCCAGTGATCTCGACTGAAGGTACATCAGTGAGAACTTCAAGTTCAAGGGGAACTATAACAACACTGCCATATCTATCTATCTATCTATCTGTCTGTCTGTCTGTCTGTCTGTCTGTCTGTCTGTCTGTCTGTCTGTCTGTCTGTCTGATTTGGCTTTTGATTTCATGGTTCGCTAAAACCACACACTCAATCTCCGAGAAATTTTCCATTTTGCGAGACATTACACTTTTACATTCACCCATTCACTCCTCATTACATTTAGACATTTTTATGTACACTTTTTTAAATCAAATCCTTCGCCCCCCACACTCACTCATTTTGTGACCTCCTGCTGGCCAGCCACCATAGCGGTAGCTGCAGCAGCCCCCTCTCCTCCAAAAACACCGCCATTATTTTTCTTTCGCTGGCGATTTTCGATGCTGCCGCCCAGCTTATTTCGCTGCCGATTTCACTTCCTCCACACACACACTGGTTAGTGTGTGTGTGTGTGTCGCGGGAGGTTGCTACCCTGAATTCCATAGAGCTGCCAACAGCTTTCGCGCATGAGACGCGCACGCTTCTGTTCCAGAACATTCTGAACAGTCTCTCCCCATTCTCTCTCTGCCCTCACTCTTTACCCCCCCTTCCCTCTTTAGATGTGCCTGCGAGTTGGGGGCTATGCGTCAGTGGATAGGGCGGTTATGGGGTAATAGGAGCTAATTAATAATATTAATATAATATCAAGGGGGGTAGTTAGCATGTGTGCAGGGGGTAGTTAGTGTATGTGACGCCGCATGCCGCCCCCCCCCCCCCCCCCCCCCCGATCCCCTGCAACCACACTTTGGGGGAACAGACCCAATGAGTCTGCACTTGGTCTAGTATCTATTAAAATTCTGTGTGTGTGTGTGTGATTTCTCCTTTGAAACGTATTTTTTCAAAAACCAGACACAAATACACTGAGATTTTTAAATATTTCAATTTAACTTACGATTTCGGAAATCAACTCCTCCCTAAATTTGATCAATTATTTCCCCAGATTTTTTAAAAATCAAGCTGTTGCGGCACCTGCGGACGTCACAATGCCCTTGCACTTGACTGAAGCAGATCCTCTCAACGTGCAGGCGCACTTTGCACAACCTTCCCCACCCCTCAGTCATTTATTCGCCTCCCGCTGTGCTGTGGACCGAAGATCCAGAGGGAGTAATGGCCGCCAGGGCCACCTTCTCATCGCATGCCCCGCCCGGCTCTCCTCCACTATCCCACCCCCCCCTCCTCCTGCCCCGCACTGTCACGCTGGCGGAAGCCATGATCGGCCGGTCCCCCCGCTTCTTTTCACCGTCCTCACATCGCTCCGTGCCTCGCTGGTGGCCCGTAGGCTCACTTGGGACCACGCCCGCCCGCCCACTCCTCCCTCCCCCCACCGCTCCCCCCCCCCCCCCCTCCCCATACTCGGAGATAACCGGCTGGCTCCGGGTGTACAGAGAGGATGCGCCAATGATGCGAGGCCATGGAGCTGAGGCTCACTCTGAGGCCAACGGCTGATGGACGGCCCTACCCCTCTCATCCCTCCCTTCTCCCCCCCTTCTCCCCCCCTCCCCTCTCTTCCCTTACCCCTCTCCCCTCACCCTCTCTCCACCTTCCCCCCTCTCTCCCCACTTCTCCCCCCCTCCCCCCTCCCCTCTCCCTCCCTCTCCCCCCCCCCTCTCTCCCCCTCCCCTCTCTTCCCCCTCCCCTTTCTCTCTCCCCCTCTATCTCCCCCTCTCCTGCCCCCTGCCCTCCCTCCCCTAAACCCCCTCCACCCCTCCCCTACCCCCCCTCTCAGCCCCACTCTCCCTCCTCCCCTCTCTCCTCCCATCTCTCTCCCCCCACAATCCCTCTCCTCCTCCTCTCCACCCCCCTCTCCCTATGTCTCGTTCCCTTCTGTCTCTGCCCCTCTCTCTGTCTCTCCCTGCCCTCACTCTCTACCCCCCCTCCCTCTTTTAATAATAGAAACATAGAAACATAGAAATTAGGTGCAGGAGCAGGCCATTCGGCCCTTCCAGCCTGCACCGCCATTCAATATGATCATGGCTGATCATCCAACTCAGTATCCTGTACCTGCCTTCTCTCCATACCCTCTGAACCCTTCAGCCAAAAGGGCCACATCCAACTCCCTCTTAAATATGGCCAACGAACTGGCCACAACTACCTTCTGTGGCAGAGAATTCCACAGATTCACCACTCTCTGTGTGAAAAACAATTTTCTCATCTCGGTCCTAAAAGACTTCCCCCTTATCCTTAAACTGTGACCCCTTGTCCTGGACTTCCCCAACATCGAGAACAATCTTCCTGCATCTAGCCTGTCCAACCCCTTAAGAATTTTGTGAGTCTCTATGAGATCACCCCTCAATCTTCTAAATTCCAGTGAGTACAAGCCGAGTCTATCCAGTCTTTCTTCATATGGAAGTCGTGCCATCCCAGGAATCAGTCTGGTGAACCTTCTCTGTACTCCCTCTATGGCAAGAATGTCTTTCCTCAGATTAGGAGACCAAAACTGTACGCAATACTCCAGGTGTGGCCTCACCAAGATCCTATACAACTGCAGTAGAACCTCCCTGCTCTTGTACTCAAATCCTTTTGCTATGAATGCCAACATACCATTCGCTTTCTTCACAGCCTGCTGCACCTGCATGTTTACTTTCAATGACTGGTGTACCATGACACCCAGGTCTCGCTGCATCTCCCCTTTTCCTAATCGGTCACCATTCAAATAATAGTCTACCTTCCTGTTTTTGCCACCAAAGTGGATAACCTCACATTTATCCACATTATACTGCATCTGCCATGCATTTGCCCACTCACCCAGACTATCCAAGTCATTTTGCAGCCTCCTAGCATCCTCCTCACAGCTAACACTGCCCCCCAGCTTTGTGTCATCCGCAAACTTCGAGATGTTGCATTTAATTCCCTCGTCCAAATCATTAATGTACATTGTAAATAGCTGGGGTCCCAGCACTGAGCCTTGCGGCACCCCACTAGTCACTGTCTGCCATCCTGAAAAGGACCCGTTCACTCCTACTCTTTGCTTCCTGTCTGCCAGCCAGTTCTCTATTCACATCAATACTGAACCACCAATACCGTGTGCTTTAAGTTTGTATACCAATCTCTTGTGTGGGACCTTGTCGAAAGCCTTCTGAAAGTCCAGATATAACACATCCACTGCTTCTTCCTTATCCACTCTACTAGTTACATCCTCAAAAAATTAAATAAGATTCGTCAGACATGATTTACCCTTCGTAAATTCCTGCTGACTTTGTCCAATGATTTCATCACTTTCCAAATACGCTGCTATCCCAGCTTTAATAATTGACTCTAGCAGTTTCCCCACTACCGATGTTAGACTAACTGGTCTGTAACTCCAGAATCTAAAGAGTTTTGAAAAAATTATCACTAAGGCATCTGCTATTTCTGGGGCTACTTCCTTAAGTACCCTGGGATGCAGCCCATCTGGCCCTGGGGATTTATCGGCCTTTAATCCATTCAATTTACCTAACACCACTTTCCGGCTAACCTGGATTTCACTCATTTCCTCCATCTCATTTGACCCGCGATCCCCTGCTATTTCCGGCAAATTATTTATGTCTTCCTTAGTGAAGACAGAACCAAAGTAGTTATTCAATTGGTCTGCCATGTCCTTGTTCCCCATGATCAATTCACCCGTTTCTGACTGCAAGGGACCTAGATTTGTTTTAACTAATCTTTTGCGTTTCACATATCGATAAAAACTTTTGCAGTCAGTTTTTATGTTTCCTGCCAGTTTTCTTTCATACTCCATTTTCCCTTTCCTAATTAAGCCCTATGTCCTCCTCTGTTGGTCTCTGAATTTCTCCCAGTCCTCTGGTAGGCTGCTTTTTCTGGCTAATTTGTCGCTTCATCTTTTTCTTTGATACTATCCCTGATTTCCCTCGTTATCCACGGATGCGCCACCTTCCCTGATTTATTCTTTTGCCATACTGGGATGAACAATTGTTGTAGTTCATCATGCAGTCTTTAAATGCCTTCCATTGCATATCCACCGTCAACCCTTCAAGAATCAATTGCCAGTCCATCTTGGCCAATTCAAGTCTCATACCCTCAAAGTTACCTTTCTTTAAGTTCAGGACCCGTGTTTCTGAATTAACAATGTCACTCTCCATCCTAATGAAGAACTCAACCATATTATGGTCACTCTTGCCCAAGGGGCCACGTACAACAAGGCTGCTAACTAAACCTTCCCTCATTACTCAATATCCAGTCTAGAATAGCCTGCTCTCTCTCGTTGGTTTCCTGCACATGTTGGTTTAGAAAAATATCCCGCATACATTCCAAGAAATCCTCTTCCTCAGCACCCCTGCCAATTTGATTCACCCAATCTATATGTAGATTGAAGTCACCCATTATAACGGCTTTACCTTCGTTGCACTCATTTCTAATTTCCTGTTTGATGTCATCCCCAACTCCACTACTACTGTTAGGTGCCTGTAACACAACACCCACTAGCGTTTTCTGCCCCTTAGTGTTTCGCAGCTCCACCCATATCGATTCCACATCCTCCAAGCTAATGTCATTCCTTTCTATTGCGTTAATCTCCGCTCCAACCAGCAACACTACCCCACCTCCTTTTCCTCTCTGTCTATCCTTCCTGAATATTGAATATCCCTGGATGTTCAGCTCCCAGCCTTGGTCACCCTGGAGCCATGTCTCCGTGATCCCAACTATATCATAATTATTAATAGCTATCTGCACATTCAACTCATCCACCTTATTACGAATGCTCCTCGCATTGAGACACAAAGCCTTCAGGCTTGTTTTTTCAACATTCTTGGCCCTTTTACAATTATGTTGAAAAGTGGCCCTTTTAGATTTATGCCCTGGATTTGTTTTCCTGCCACTTTTCACCTTGCTACCTATTGCTCCTATCCTCATTTTACACCCCTCTGTCTATCTGCTCACACATTTAAGAAACCCTCCACTTCTTATTCTCCGTTTGTTATTTTTTTCTTCTTTCCTCCCTACGTGTTGCGTCTGACTGCTTCTCTTCTCTGCCTGCCTCACAAACAAACTACTTGCCTTCTCTCTTTGAGTCCCTCCCCACAACCAATCTAGTTTAAAGTCTCCCCAGTAGCCTTTGCAAATCTCCCCGCCAGGATATTGGTTCCCCTCGGGTTCAAGTGCAACCCTTCCTTTTTGTACAGGTCACACCTTCCCCAAAAGAGGTCCCAATGATCCAGAAACTTGAATCTCTGCGCTCTGCACCAGTCCTTTAGCCACACATTGATCCTCCACCTTGCTCCATTCCTACTCTCACTGTCGCGTGGTACAGGCAGTAATCCTGAGATTGTTACCTTTGCGGTCCTTCTCCTTAACACTCTTCCTAACTCCCAAAATTCTCCTTTCAGGACCTCCTCTCTTTTTCTACCTATGTCATTGGTACCTATATGTACCACGACCTCTGGCTCCTCTCCCTCCCATTTCAAGATATCTTGGACATGTTCAGTCACATCCTGGACCCTGGCACCAAGGAGGCAAACTACCATCGGGTCTCCTGACTGCGCCCACAGAATCGCCTATCTGACCCCCTAACTATAGAGTCCTTTGTGATATTAATATTGATATTAATATAATATCAAGGGGGGTAGATAGCGTGAGTGTGGGGATGGTTAGTGCGTGTGACGCCACTTGCCCCCCCCCCCCCCCCCCCCCTCCCCACACCAACCGGGCATTGGAGGAACAGAATCAATGGGTCTGCACTTGGTCTAGTATCTATTAAAACTGTGTGTGTGTGTGTATAGGAGAGGTTTTCCTTGCGAGTTTAGGGCGTTATTGGTACATTATTTTCCTGACTTTTTTATTAAAATTGTTGTCCAATCTGACCTTTTTTTTAATCTGACCACTGCCCAGCTGCTGACATTACAATAACAGTGAAATGTTTACATCTTTTGGTAGAAAATCCAATTTGTTCAATTATTTCCAGAGATATTTACTAAAATTTATCACCAAACTGACATTTAAAAAAAATATTAAGATTGTCCAGCTGCTCACCTCACAATGCCTTTGCACCTGGCCCAAATGCTTCCTGGACCCGCCCGGCCCTGCTGCCCCAGCCTGGCTGCTGGCAACGCCCGGCCCCGCCCACTGACCTCACAATGCCTTTGCATCTGGCCCAACTGCTTCCTGGCCCCGCCTGGCCTGGCCCCCCAGCCTGCCAGGTTGTTGATTTCATTGTTTTTCATTGAATTATTTCTCACTTGACATCACTAATTCTTAACATTAAATTTTAATTTCGAAGGCAGTTTTCACAAAATAAATTTGCTGTCTTCATTGACAGCTTAAATTGGACCTGCTGCGTGTGTGGGGTGGGCCTCCCCTGAATTCTATAGAGCTGCCGACAGCTTTCGTGCATGAGACATGGACGCATCATTTCCTGAGCATTCTGAACGCGTGACGCACGGTTGCATTTCGTTCTCTCTGTCTCTCCATCACCCTCTCTCTCCCCATCTCTCTCTCCCCATCTCTCTCTCCCCCCCATCTCTCTCTCTCCCCCATCTCTCTCTCTCCCCCCTCTCACTCTCTCCCCCCCTCCTCCCTCCCCCCCTCTCTCTCCCCCTCCCCCTCTCTCTCCCCCCCTCCCCCTCCCCCTCTCTCTCT
This sequence comes from Okamejei kenojei, assembly GCA_035221665.1. Classification (NCBI taxonomy): domain Eukaryota; kingdom Metazoa; phylum Chordata; class Chondrichthyes; order Rajiformes; family Rajidae; genus Okamejei; species Okamejei kenojei. Next base: position 50,525,674 of record CM069136.1, read on the forward strand.
CTCTCTCCCCCTCCCCCTCTCTCTCTCCCCTCCCCCTCCCCTCCTCTCCCCTCTACCCCTCTCTCCCCCTTCCTCTCTCCTACCCCCCCTGCCCTCCCCCACCATCCCTCCACAAAACCCTCTTCCCCTCCACTCCACCTCTCCCCTACACCCTTCCCTCCACCCCATCCCCACCCTCCCTCCCCCTCCCTTCCCCTCCCTTCCCCCCACCTCTCCCCCTCCATTCCCCCCTCACCCACTTCCCTTCCCCCCTCTCTCCGTCTCTCTCCTCCCCTCTCTCTCCTCCCCTCTCTCTCTCCTCCCATCTCTCTCTATTGGCGTGTTTTTTTCCAGGCTTACTTTTCAGAGGAAATGCGTGAGACCAAGCAGCAAAGCAATGTTTCTGAGGAGGACTAATAGGTCGCGGCTTCAGATTCTCTCCGCACAGCCTGCGCAGAACACTAGCTCAAAAAGGCAGCAAACACCCCCCGGGTTATTCACACCCTCGGACCCCTCCCCCCCCGGGTTATTCACCCCCCTCCCCAGGGTTATTCACACTCCCACCCCCCCCCCCCCGCCGGGTTATTCACACCCCTGCACCCTTCCCCTGCTGCATCAAAAAGGCTGCAAACACCTCCTCCCCCTTCTATCAAACCCCCCCCTCCCCCTACCTCTCTACCCTCTCCCCCTCCCTCTACCCCTTCCCCCTCCCTCTCTACCCCCCTCCCCTCTACCTCCTCCCCCTTCCTCTCTATCCCCCTTCCTCTCTATCCCCCTTCCTCTCTAACCCCCTCTCTTGCCTCCCCTCTCTGCACCCCTCCCTCTCTCCCCCCTCACTCCCCCCTCCCTCTCTACCCCAACGCTCTCTGCCCCACTCACCCTATCCTTCTCTACCCCCCTCTCTACCCCTCTCCCTCTCTTACCCCCTCACCCTCTCCCTCTCTAGCCCCCCCTCCCTCGCTACCCTTCTCCCTCTGTAACCGCGCCTGCGCAGTTGGGGGCTATGAGTGAGTGGATAGGGCGGGGGATGGTGGAAAAAATGAGCAAATGATTAATATTAATTTAATATCAGAGGGGGATTAGTGTGTGTGTGGGGGGTGGTTAGTGTGTACGTGTGACGCTGCAGGCCACCCTCCCCTTCCCCCGCAACGGGTCCCCCCTGGTCTAGTACTTATTACAACTCTGATCTTGTTAGTGTGTATATGTGTGTGTATATGTGGTTGTCTTTACATCTTCACGAAAGAACTATGATAACATTTGTACATATTACGGTTGCCATTTTTCCCATTGAGGCCGGGAACTTCTTATCTGAACATTTCATGCTTTATTTCTCGACTTATTACTGATTAAAGTTTAAAAACATGAAAAGACTTTGAAATTAAAAACACCAGCTTCAAATGTCACAACGGCTCAGTTAGCCTGAATGAAGATTTCATCCTATATTTGACACGTTATTTGCGATTAGCTTTAAAAATGGCAACTTCACAAGATTTTTACATATTCTGATTCACATTTTTCCCCTCGATGCAGAGATCACTTTCACTGAACATTTTATGCTTTATTTCTCGACATTACCAATTAAAGTTTAAAGAAATCAGACCTCAATGAAGATTTCAATCCTATATTTGATATGTTATTCACGATTAAAGTTTTAAAAATTCCAACTTTCACAAGATTTTTACATATTCCGATTCACATTTTTCCCCTCGAGGCAGAGATCACTTTCACTGAACATTTTATGCTTTATTTCTCAACTTATTAATGATTAAAGTTTAAAAAATTCAAAATACCTTCAAATTCTAACCGGCCAGCTTCAACTGATGACATCACAATGGCAGCTTCAACTGATGATGTCACAATGGATAGACTAGCAGGGGGAACAATTGGGCAAGTGCAAGGGAGGGAGGGAGGCAAGGGAAGAGCTGGAATCTCTTCGGGAGTGACTTGAGTTGGAGGACCACGCCTCCCGTGAGGGCTACGGGTAGGGAATGGGTGCGCTGGGGGAGCAGACCCAATGGGTCTGCATTTGGTCCAGTTAACTATAAAAGCATGCAGTGCTTTGACAGTAATAAATCAATGTTTAGGAAAGGAAAGTCAGTAACTATTGTGAATACCTAATTGGATGAGTATGATCATTGATGCAATTTATGCAGATATTGCTTCAATTTTTGTAATTACTGCCACTATTACTCTTAACCTAAACAGTAAAACTACTTGTGAAGCTTATTGATTTTGATGTTTTTATTTAATTGAAATTATTAATAATCCAACAAAGACTTCCATCAAACATATAGTGGACTGTTGAGGAATTGAAGGAGGGAGAAATACGCTAAAAGCAAGTTTAAATATCAGATTTATTTCTTGTTAACTTTGCATCTGCATTACCCTGCTGATTTGGATGTTTAATATTAATGTTTTTAGTATGAAAATAATCGTAAGTGAAGACTCAAGTTAAATTTCTTTTGTGGATCAAAACTCAAACGACGAATTATTAAAATGGTGAAATGTTAGTAAAATTACAACTGATAAGGATGAAGAAGGGTCTCGACCCGACACGTCACCTATTCCTTCACTCCAGAGATGATGCCTGTCCTGCTTTTTGTGTCTAAGGATAAAATTGATACTAAACATTGTGTTGTCAAACTTGTCCAGATCAATTTAATTGGTGAAGTGAGTAACTCTTATTAATCCTGAAACAATAGACAATAGGTGCAGGAGTAGGCTATTCGGCCCTTCGAGCCAGCACCGCCATTCAATATGATTATGGCTGATCATCCCCAATCAGTACTACGTTCCTGCCTTCTCCCCATATCCTCTGACTCCGGTATCTTTAGGAGCCCTATCTAGCTCTTTCTTGAAAGTATCCAGAGAACTGGCCTCCACTGCAGAGAATTCCACACTCACAACTCTCTGTGAGAAAAAGTGTTTCCACATCTACGTTCTAAATGGCTTGTTCTTAAACTGTGGCCCCTGGTTCTGGACTCCCCCAACATCGGGAACATGTTTCCTGCCTCTAGCTTTCCAAACCCTTAACAATCTTATATGTTTCAATAAGGTCCCACTCAACTTTCTAAACTCCAGAATATACAAGCCCAGGCGCTCCATTCTCTCAGCATATGATATTCCCACCATCCCGGGAATCAACCTTGTAAACCTCAATAGCAAGAATGTCCTTTCTCAAATTAGGGGACCAAAACTGCACACAATACTCTAGGTGTGGTCTCACTAGGGCCCTATACCGAACCCTATACCCTATATACTAGGACCCTATATTGGGCGAAACAACTAAGAGTGATTTGTACAAATAGCTGTATATCCATAGGTCCATCCATAGGTGTGAACTCTGTAAGATGTGTAACTCGAACACTATCCGATCCTTATCCCACTTCCTTGAGTGTATCAATCTCAGCATTGAACATGCTCAATGATTGAACATCCACGGAGTAGAAAATTACAATGTTGTATAATGTTATAAATAAATCACTTTTCCTAATCTAAGACCTAAATGACTGACACCTTATTCTGAGGCACTTTCCTGAGACCCTATCAATCCCTTCGAGATTTTTAATTTTTTTAAATGGGATCACATTTCATTCTGATAAACTCCATTCTGAGTAGTAATACAACATGTCTATCTCTTTCACCTGTCTATCACATCTAAAACATTGTAACCTTGGAATGTTGAGCTCCCTGTCCTGTTCCTCTGGCAACCAAGTCTGTTTTAATAGGCATAACATCATAGTTACATGCACTGAGGTCATCGGCTTTATCCATAATATTCCATGCTTTGAAATAAAGTCTTCAGCCCATCATTCTCACCATGTTCATTAATCTTTCTCTGCCTGTCCTTTTGAGGTGTATTTGACATAATCTCTAACTTGCCATCAGTGCCTCCACTTGCTGACCTGCTGCTCCGGTTCCCACCTCCCTCTCAGTACTTGATAGCACTAGTGAACCTCCCTGCGAGGATATTGGTTTTCCAGTTCAAGTGCAAACTGTCCTTGTACAGATCCCACCTTACCCGGAAGAGAGCTTAATGACCTACATATCTGAAGCTCCTGCACCAGCTTCTTAGCCACATACTCTTCACTATCTTTCTACTTATTGCCTCTCTAGCTCATGGTATGGTTAGTAAGCCTGAGATTACAACCTTAGCGGTCCTATTTTTTAATGACCACCTAACTCCTTCAGGTGAGGATTATTCCTAATGTTATGTGCTAATGAAAGCAGAAAGAAGGCAATGGATAAGGTGAATGTGTGGCCCGTTTAAGAGAGGAAATTTTATTCCTGATTCATTGGAATTGGCGATGGGACCTATAAAAGCTGAATGGGGAAGATGGGACCTATAAAAACTGAATGGGAGGTCGGTGCTATCCACAGCCTGTAAATTTCCACTGACAAAGGTTAAGCAATTCTGACAAATGCAGGGATCCTCCAGTTTATGGTGTCTTTAATTTGGTCAATATTATCAAATGCATAATGCATAAACCATCCCTAAACAGAATTAACAGCACAGATGAAGACTATCAAGTATAATCTAGCAGCAATTATTGAAATAGAGTTTCAAGATCAATGTTGAGAAGTCAGTATTCAGGGCAATTTGTCTTTTAGGATTAAAAAGTGGTGTAACAGATTTGGTAATCAGAGATAAAATAAGTACACTGGTGACAGATGTTCTAAGCTTAGAAGGTGCAGAGTCCATTTTGGTGAAAATAAAGGAATAGCAAGGGAAGGAATGCAGTGGTATGAATAGCGTATATTACCCCAAACATCAGTCACACGGGAAAATATAGGTTAAGAAATAACTGGGAGCTTCTAGAAAGAGTAGGGCATGAATGATGGCTGACTTTAATATTCATATAAATGTAAGTAATTAAATTGGATGTTAACTACAAGAATGAATTAATAGATTGTATTCTGGATAGTTTCCTGAAGCAGTATGTTAATGAGTTTATGGAGGACCAGGCTATATTGGATTTGGTAATGTGTTATAAAGCAAGATTAAAATTATCTTAAAATATTGGCTAGGAAATGGTGATCACAGTAAAAATTCAGCGTCAGTTTGAGAATCCTGTGGACGATATTATTAACATCTAGGAACTACAAAAAAATAATTGTAAGGAATAAAATGCCACCACCGGATCACATCTAAAGACTTTATTAAGCAAACTAAAGTTCCTTCCCATCCACACTCTCACTATGGAATGTTAACAAGTTGCCCTTACGGAATTTGCCTCCTGCAATGGCAGAAAGGGGCCGAAGATTTAGAAAGAAATGTGGAGTACTAGCTGCAATGATAATGCTGGCCTGGGTCCGCTGAGAATAAATCTTTGGTTAGTTCGAGCAAAAGAACAGGTAATCATCACGAGACCAAAAAAGCCTTAGCTATGCATGAAAAAATCAAACAGGTTTGGATGTCTGCCTGTATGATAAGTTGCTCGTGCGGTTCCTTGAACGAGTGAGAAAGTAAAATTGCAGGGGTTTTTGTATTTAAGAAGCAAAAAAAAACAGTATCCTGTAATTACAGGCTAATTAGTTTCAAGAAATTTGCAAAGAAAGAAGCAAAAACAAAAAGGTAAATTACAGGTATATTAGTTAAATGCCTACTATTGATTGTAAAGTCATAATCTGATCAAACAGAATCAGCATGACTTCATAAAGGAGAAATCGTGTGTGACAAATGTATTGGAACTCTTTGAGGAAGCATCAACCAGATTGGATATATAGATGTAATATATGTGGATTTTCAAAATGTATTTGACAAGGTTCCATTCAGAAGGTCACAGCTAGTTGGTGTTGGAGGTAAAATATTAGCATGGATAGTGGATTGGCTAACTAGCAGAAATCAGCGAGTTGGGATAAGCAATACATTTTTGTGGTGATAACCAATTTTGTAGTAATAACCAACTAAAGCTCTGATCTTGTTATCTTCCGGTTTGTGCGGTCATTCTATTCGTGCAAAAATGGTACGCGATAGCCGGCCGTTTCCAGTTCCTCCGAATCTGATCCTGGCGGAGGAGAATGACCAGCGACCAGCGAATAGCGACCACTGTGAGTCCCCAATGTATCGTCCGCATTCCAGCCCCTTCTCCTCTGGTCCCCCTTGCTGGCTCCCTCCAACTCCCCCGTGCTACCCCTTCTCCTCCTCAACCCCCGTCTTTTCTCCGAGCTCTCTCCCACTCGCCCACACACCCTTCCTCCCACCACCCACAACCTCCTTCCCCCAACAACCACCCCTCCCCCACGCCCGCACACTACCCTCCCCCCAGCCCACACCCCCCCGCACCCACACCCACACCCCCCTGCACCCACACCCCCCCTGCCCACATACCCCCCCCCCCCCCTCTTCCCATCCCTGGGCACCACACCCTCCTGCCCACACAACCCCCCTGCCCAAACAGCACCCTGCTTCCGCCCCACCCACACACCCCCCCCCCCGCCCACACCCTCCCCCCGTCCATGACCCCCTCCGCCCAAACCTCCCGCTCACACAACCCCTCCCCCACACACATTCCCCACATCCCCCCGCCACAACACCCTCCCCGCCACACAGCGGTAGTGCCATGGCAGCGGCTAGCCATGACAGTGCTCCCCCCCTCTAGAAGCCCCCACCTGATGCCATCCCCAGCTGCAGGACGCTCCCCCAGCCCCCACCACCCACACAAGCCCCCTTCTGAAGCCGTCCCCAGCTGCAGAATGTTCCCCACCGATCCCCGCCTGAAGATGGTGGGGAGCGGCAGCGGTAGGCCACAGCAGCGACAGGCCAAGGCCACGGCGCCGATAGCCCCCGCCTGAAGCCGTGCCCCTCCCTCGGCTGCAGGACATTCCCTCACCGGCCCCTGACAGCCCCCTCCTGAAGCCCTCCCGCTCCCCCGCTGCAGGACCCTCACCCCACCCTCCAACCGGCACCCGCCTGAAGCCGACCCATCCCCAGCTGCAGGATGCTCCCCACAGGTCCCCGCCTGAAGCCGGTGGGGAGAGGCAGTGGTAGGCCACGACAGCGATAGGCCACAAGGGTAGGCCGCGGCAGTGGTAGGCCACGGCAGCGGGCAAGGGTTAGGCAGGACAGTAGGCTAATGGCAATGGTAGGCCCACCACAGTAGGCCACGCAGCGCTCCCCCCCTCCCCACCGGCTCCCAACAGTCCAACTCTCTCACAACCAAAAATACAACCACCCATCATCCACATCTATTCTACACATCACACCCTCAAACATCATCAACATCAACAATCTAAAAAAAATACACATGCCACAAGATCATCAACTCACTCCCCTATCACATCACAAATCACCACACACCACTCTCATCAAATCCATACATCTCGCATCACCAATCCTCGAACTAACTCAATCCAACAAACTCTCAGACACAATCGTCAAACCTACTTCCTATGTGGTTCGAACCCTCGAACTCATCCACCCGAAACAAACCCAAGCCCTTCTAAAACCAATCTTCAAAACCCATCGTCCAGAAACTAGTCTCACCTGCTTAAAAAGCCGTCCCCGTTCCCAAGGTGCAGGATGCACTCCCCACACTGGCCCCCGACACCCCCAACCTGAAGCCATGCCCCTCCCATCATATAATAGAAATTATTATTTCTAATCCTCCTACCACATTATTTTCCCGCATTATACTCCGTCTGCCATCAGCCTGCCCACTCACTCCACCTTTTTAGGTTATTTCCATCCTCGTCACCACTTATTTTATCTACCTGTGTTTCTTATTATTAATAACTTAGATACAATATACTTTGTATTTTCACCTAAACCATTAATATACATTATGAATAGCCTATTACTGCTCTCTTTGATACTTGTCAAAGGAACAGCCAACCAGTCTGTAAAATATCCAATTATTCCTGCCCTGTTTTCCATCCTGTAACTAATCTCATACTCATGCCAAATTCTTTCTTGTATCATATGAGTCTAAAGATGAGGCCACAGCCTTTTAAATTCTACTTGAAAAACACTTAACATTCACATTCACATGATTTGAAAATTTGTATATGTCTCTCTTGTCTACTCAGCCTAATAAAATAATGTTCAAGCTATTAAATCACTGTTAAATATTCATATCTACAAGATTCTAGATTTGTCAAGCATGATTTTCTTCCCATAAAGCTGTGTTTACTCTGCTTAATTATATCATGATTTTCCCATAAATCAGTATTGCAAACAGCCCTTAATCAGACACCTTTGGGATTTAGGTAATGCCAGACATCAGATTTTCCAGGCAATTCTTGCCATAGAGTACAGAGAAGGTTCACCAGACTGATTCCTGGGATAGCAGGACTTTCATAGGAAGAATGACTGGATAGACTCGGTTTGTACTCGCTAGAATTTAGAAGATTGAGGGGGGAACTTATAGAAACTCACAAAATTCTTAAGGGGTTGGACATGCTAGATGCAAGAAGATTGTTCCCGATGTTGGGGAAGTTCAGAACAAGGGGTCACAGTTTAAGGATAAGGGGGGAAGTCTTTTAGGACCGAGATGAGAAAAAAAATGTTCACAGAGAGATTGATAAATCTGTGGAATTCTCTGCCACAGAAAATAGTTGAGGCCAGTTCATTGGCTATATTTAAGAGGGAGTTAGATGTGACCCTTGTGGCTAGAGGGATCAGTGGGTATGGAGAGAAGGCAGGTACAGGATACTGAGTTGGATGATCAGCCATGATCATATTGAATGGTGGTGCAGGCTCGAAGGGCCGAATGGCCTACTCCTGCACCTATTTTCTATGTTTCTAATTTAATGTTGCTCTTCTATAACCCAAATACATATATTATATCCAACACACATTGTACTATCCAAACGTGCTGTTTTTGCAGATAGAATTGTAAATTTTCCAGTGAACCCAGTAAACCTGAACTGAGTGGATAATATACAAGAACAGACCCTGACTCCTCCACAATCCTCACCACATTCCTGATCCCTGGTGTTTCAAACCACATACCTGGCTCCGGCTACTCACCCAGCCCATAATCCCAACATTCTCTACCTTGGCTCATATCTCAGACTAATGAATGAGCCAGATGCTGTATCGTAGGATTTTTACTGTAATCAGTACACGCAACACCAACAGCCATGATGTTAGACGCAATGTGTTGGTGTTGCATGCCTTTTCCAATTTAGTGGCTAGGACAAAATGCTAGAAATCTGCACACATTTATCCATCATTTATTTGGAAATGAGTCAACATTAACATTGTAAAAAAAAATTGCCATTGCCCAGTCAAAAGATGCAGCCCATGTTTTTGTCATATTCTTGTGAAGAATATATTGAGTATTTGTAATTCACATGATGTTCACTTGGTTGAACATTCACATGATGTTCACATTCACATGAAGCCCCAATTTTGCATACCATTACTGAAGTTGCACAAAGCGGGACTCATTTTTGAGATTTTTATGATTATCCTTGTAAAGGCAAATGGTACTGGAGAAAAATCTCACCATTTGGAAAGTGCTAAAGTTAATAGATAATTTTTAGCATTTAGACATATCCTAAAGTTTGACCTTACTGTCATACTGGACTTTTATTGTAGACAAGATCAAGTGGGACCCGTTGGGCACTGTCCCCCAACGCGGGCCGAGGGGGGGGGGGTGTCGTTGGCATTCACCCTAGGGGGGAGGGGGTGCGGGGGCATTGGGAGGGGCTGCCTTGTGCCCAAACACCAGGGCCGTGGGACCAAAATGCAACCAGAACTTGATGAGCAGCCCCTTCAGATATTTGTAGAGGGGCAGCAACCTCATTACCATTGGCAACGTCCCATTGTTCAGATTCAGATTCAATTTATTGTCATTGCACTTTTCAGTACAACGAAATGGTTTAGCCTGCAGTCATACATAGAATAAATAACAAAACACACACTCAACACAGTTTCACATCCACCACAGTGAGTCCACCAGGCATCTCCTCACTGTGATGTAAGGCAAAAGTCCCAAAGTCCATGTCTCTTCCCTCCTTGCTCTCCCTCTGCACTGAGGCGATCCAGGCCTCCAATGTTGTGACCCAGCCGGGTAAGTGCAGCGGCCGCAGCTGTTGTTGCGGGAGCGCCGGAAAACAGGTCACCAACCTGTGACCTGCGAGCTTCTGACGATGCCGTCCACTGGCCCACGGCCGAGTCCGCTGGGCCCGCGGCCGAGCCTCCGAGTCTCCGAAGTCCGGTCGGAAGTCGGGTCGCAACGCCACCACAGCCCCGAAGTCGGCCAGCCTCGCGTTGGTAAGTCCTGGCTCTGCCTCCGGAGCCTCGAGGTCGGTCCCTGTTGGAGGTCGTCAGCTCCGCGATAGGACTCAGTGCAGACGTAGACGGAGGATACGGCAAGAAAGGTCGCATCGCCCGAAGGAAGAGTCAAAAAACAAGTTTCACCCACCCCCCCCAAACATACACAACTAAAATAAACTGAAATAAACTGTAACAGCGGGACAAAATAAAACAAAAAAAGAAAAGACAAACGGACTGCAGGCGAGCCGCGGCTGCAAGGCAGCGCCGCCTCTTCCGGTATTGTGATGTCATTGTGGCAGTTGGCAGCCAGCTTGAGAGCCCATTGTGATTGGTGCACTGTGAGAGGCATTGTGACATCATCACTGTGAGAAGGCTGGAAGCTATCTGTGAGAAGGCGGTTTTGGCTGATTTTAAAATTTCAATGATTAATAAATTCGGAAATATAGGAAATATGAAATATTTCTCTCAATTCTTTTTTTTTAATTAATATTTTTATTAGAAGCAGTGTACAGGAATAAAAACCACGGCATATGACAAAATACATTTATTGTACGTCTTCCATTTTAAATTTAACAAAAAAGAAATAGAGAAAGAGCAAAAAAGGAAGAAAATGAAACAAATAGTGAGGGGAAGAAAATTTTAAAAATTCCTTTCCAAAATTTCAGAAATTTTATACAAGACGCAAAGGAGTGTGTTATACTTGCTTCTTGAGATAAGCATTTCTCGCAGATGGGAGATACATTTGGAAAAAATTTGTTCAGTTTAGTTTTTGAGTAATATAGTCTGTGTAGTACTTTAAATTGAATTAGAATATGTCTTACATTAATCGAACAATTATGTACATATAAAATATATTTTTACCATCTGTCTTTGGGAATTTTTAAGCTTAATTCCTGTTTCCACTCTCTTCTAATTATATCTGACGATGGAGTTTCTTTTTTTAAAAGGATATTGTACAAGTATGATATTAAATTATTTGACTCTGCGTTTCTATTCATACCTTCATCTAATATATCTGGCAAAAGAGTTTGGTTTTCGTGGGTATATGTTTTCAGATAATCTCTAATTTGAAGATATCTAAAATATTGATTACCTTTCAGACTGTATTTCGACTGTAATTTCTGGAATGATAAGAGGTTTCCCATTTCGTACAAATCTCCAACCTTTTTAATTCCCAGTCTTTCCCAATGAATTAACATTTTATCTATAATAGATGGTTTGAACGACGGGTTATTAGCTATTGGGGAGAGAAGAGATAGATTTCTTAGAACTCTCAATTCTGAATCAAAAATTAGTGGGTTTAAGTCTTGCTATAAGGACATAAAGTGCTGAAGTAACCCCATGGGTCAGGCAGCATCTTGAGAGAAGTTTTGGGTCAGTCTGAAGAAGGACCTTCTTCAGACTGACCCAAAACTTTGAAGAAGGGCCTTCTTCAGACTGACTTCATCAGATTAACATGGTTAATATTTGCAAAGTATTACAAACAGCAAATGCATCGGCACTCACATGGGCCCCAACAATGCTTCATATATACGGAAAAGGGAAAATGAAATTCTTACTTTTTACTGCACAAAAGAATCTTAAGCGCAGTACTCAATAGATAATATGAACAAACAACAAAAAATGTTCAATAATTGCAGTCGGGGCTTTGTTTTATTTTACACTATATTGATTTTTTTTTTAATGAACTTTTAGTTTTTAATTAAATTCAGAGATACAGCGGGGAAACAAGCCCTTCAGCCCATTGGTCTGCTCTGACCAACGATCACCTGTACACTAGTTCTAACCTACACACGCGGGGATAATTTACAGAAGCCAATTAACCAACAAACCTGTATGTCTGGGATGTGGGAGGAAACCGGAGCATCTGGAGAAAACCCATGCAGTCGAATGTACAAACTCTATACGGCAACCATAGTCGGTATTGAACCCGGGGTCTCCGGCGCTGTAGGGCAGTAACTCTATCACTGCGCTACTATACCTCTTTTTTTGTTTATTAGGTCACAGTACAGTGTTCACAAACTTGTTGCGCTGTTGTAAGTAAGAGTTTCATTGTTTCGTTTTGGTACATATGAAACTTAAACACTTTAAAAATATATATTTTTTATTTTTGTTAGAAATAAGTACAATAGTGTGGTACCTAAGCACCTAATACATACATACACATTACCATTCTTGTACAACTTCGTGTTTTTAATTTAATAATAAAGAACAGTGAAAGAAAAAGGAAAGTAAAGAGTCGAAATAGATAGACAAGCGAGTAGAAACAGATAGCGAAAGAGATGGAGAGCAGAGATAAAAAGCTAAGAAGATTGAGAGAAAAAGAGAAAGTAAAGAGAAAATAAATTAGGAGAGATATACCTATTTCGTATTTTTACCCATCAGTCTCCCAGTTCTGAACCATTTAATTTCGAAGGTTATGTTATGTTGTAAAAAGTCAATAAAAGGAGATCAAGTCTTTAAGAATTGCTCTACTTTGCCTAGTAGGAGGAATCTCATTTCTTCAAGATGTAGCGTTTCCGACATATTTTGAACGTTGGCGTGGTTGCGTTTTTCCAGAATTTCACTATAAGTTTTTTGCTGTTATTAAACCATAATTAAGAAGAGCTTCTTGGAACGTAGTTAATTTACTTCCCTCTTCCATTGATCCAAAGATAATCAGTTCTGTATTGGGGTTCAATTTTGTGTTAAATAGTGTTGTAAAAGTTCCAAAAATTTCATTCCAAAACTTATGCAGTTTTATACAAGAGACAAAGGAATGTGCTATAGTGGCATTTTGAGTTAGACATTTATCACAAATGGGGGAAACATTTGGAAATATTTTATTCAGTCTGGTTTTCGAGTAATATAATCGGTGTAAATTTTTTAATTGAATTAGGTTATGTTAATTGAACATTTATGTACATATAATAGATTTTTTTCCCATCTGTCATTTGGGATTTTTATCAATAACTCTTGTTCCCAGTCCCTTCTAATTGCCTCTGTCGTTGGTGTTTCTATATTTAAAATGATATTATATAAATATGATATTAAATTGCTTGATTCTGCCTTTCTATTCATTTCTTCCTCTAATAAACCTGAGGTTAGAGTTTGATATCTTTGTATATCTTTTTTCAAATAATCTTGAAATTGAAGATATTTAAAATATTGGTTACTTTTCAAATTATATTTTAGTGGAAATTGTTGGAATGATAAAAGTTTCCCATTTCATACATATCTCTCATCATTTTAATTCCTGTTCTTTCCCAACAGATAAACGTTTTATCAATAATAGATGGTTTGAATGAGGGATTGTTAGCTATTGGGGAAAAAAGCGATAAATTTCTTAATTTTAAAGTTAATTTTATTTGTTTCCAAATTCAAATTATACTGTGGATTATTCTTATATATCATATTGTTCAGTTTCATCGGGGAAAGAAGGATCGCTCCTATATTTAAGGGGAACAATCCTCTTTCTTCATTCTTATCCAATCTACTTGTTCGGCATAACTGTCCAACCAATAGATTATATTTTTAATTTTCACTGCCCAATAGTAATACAATAAATTAGGGAGTGTCAGTCCTCCTGATTCTTTAGATTTACACAAGTGTTTTCTTTGAATTCTGTGTGATTTATAGTCCCATATGAAGGTTGTAATATCAGAATCTAGTTTTTTAAATAATTTTTTTGGTAAGTATATTGGTATTCATTGAAATAGGTACAGTATTTGTGGTAAGAAGATCATTTTTATAGCATTTATTCTGCCTATTAAGGACATCGGCAGTGTTTTCCAGAATGTAATCAACCAATTTAATTTAGTTAATAAAGGCATATAGTTTGCGTTGAGTAATGATTTATATTTCCAGGTAATTTGGATACCCAAATACTTGAATTTTTCTGTTGCAATTCTAAAAGGGAATTTCAACAGATGTGTCGGCGCTTGAGGTTTTATCGTCATAATTTCGCTTTTGTTCCAGTTTATTCTATATCCTGAAAAGGAACCAAATTCCACTATTAAATTTAGTATATTTGGTATGCTAATTTGCGAATTTGTAATATATAATAATATGTCGTCTGCATATAATGAAATTTTATTATTTGAGTGTTTGGTATTAAATCCATGAATATTCGGATGACTTATTATACTTTCTGATAAAGGCTCTATCACTAGTGCAAATAGCAGGGGCGATAATGCACACCCCTGTCTATTGCCCCTTGATAATTGGAATTTCGGGGATAATATATTATTAGTCAGTATTCTAGCCATCGGCTTATCGTATAATAATTTTACCCATGAGATAAAATTATCTCCCATATTAAATTTTTGCAATACTTTGAATAAATATTGCCAATCTACTTGATTAAAAGCTTTTTCTGCATCCAGTGATATAATTGCTAAGTCTTCTTTTTCAGTTTTATGTGAGTACATTATATTAAACAGCTCTCAAATTGTTAAATGAGTATCTCTTGGGTATAAACCCCGTTTGGTCTGGGTTTATTAGTTTGCTAACATATTTACTCAATCTTCTCGCTAGGGTCTTTGCTAATATTTTTTGATCTGTATTTAGGAGTGCTTTGGCTCTATATGAGTCTGGGTCTTCTAGATCTTTATCCTTTTTAAGTATAAGTGTAATAGTTCTCGGTTAGTGTTTCTGGTAGTATATTTTCTTTAAAAGCATGTATATATAAATCTTGTAAGCGTGGAGAAATTATCTTGTAGAATCTTTTATAGAATTCATTACTAAAGCCATCTGGTCCTGGCGTTTTACCATTCTTCAACTAATTTATTGTTTCTTCTATTTCCTGAAGTGTATTCTGAGCTAATTCCTCTTGTTCCACCATATTGCGTTTTGGAAGATTACAATTGTCTAAGAAGTTTGTAATTTTAGTATTATTTGCAGAAGTTTTAAATGTATATAGATTTTGGTAAAATTGAGCAAATCGTTTATTAATGTCTTTAGGTAATGTTAGTAATTCACCTTTATCTGATTTAATTTTAATGATTGTATTTTCCTGTTTTTTCAGTTGGCGTGCTAAGTGTTTATGTGGTTTATCACCAAATTCAAAATTTTCTTGTTTTGTAATTTGAAATAATCTTATTATTCTTGCCGATAAAATTTTATTTAATTTATATTTTAGTATTATTATCTTATGTTTATCTATGGTTGGTTCTTTGGTATTTTCTAAATCTAATTGTCTAATTTCTTGTTCTAACTGCAATTGTTCAGTGTTATTCTTTTTATTTTGGAAAGCTTGATATGAAATTATAGTTCCTCTAATAAATGCCTTAAAAGTTTCCCATAATAAAGAGGGAGAAATATCTAGTGTTATCATTTGTCTCAAAGAAGAATATCATCTGCTCTTTTAAATATCTACAATCTTGTGCGTTGTTTGAGATTTGGGGGTTAAACCTCCAGAACAATATTTTATCAGACATTCCTTCTAATTTTAGAAAGAAAGTTAACGAGGAGTGATCAGAAATAATACTATTGTGATATTTAGAGTTATATGTATATGGAATTAATTTTGTGTCCACTAGGAAATAATCAATACGTGAATATGTTTTATATACCGTTGAATAAAATGAATATTACCGACCTACTCGATTAGCGATCCT
This sequence comes from Okamejei kenojei, assembly GCA_035221665.1. NCBI lineage: Eukaryota > Metazoa > Chordata > Chondrichthyes > Rajiformes > Rajidae > Okamejei > Okamejei kenojei. Next base: position 50,541,475 of record CM069136.1, read on the forward strand.
CCATACATCTGTTATATTTGTGTTTTTTATGTATGTATTTAGGAGTTCACTAGTTTTAGATTTTATTTTAATCCTTTTTTGTTTTGCTGATTTATCCAGATATGGATCGAGAACGCAATTAAATTCTCCCCCTATTATCTCATTTTGAGAGTTAAATTCTGAAATTATATCCAGAATTTTACTAAATAATTGGGGGTTATCAAAGTTGGGAGCATAAATATTTATCAAATTAAGTGGAGTAGAATGAATTTCTCCCGTGACTATGACGTACCTCCCCTCTTTATCTGCTATGATATTCTTTAATTTGAATGGTATACCTTTACGAATAATAATAGCTGTGCCTCTAGATTTAGAAATGAAGAGTAGTATGTTTGTCCGATCCAATTTGCTTTCAATCTTATCTGTATTTGATGTTTCAGCTGTGTTTCTTGTAAGAAAATTATGTCACTGTTGAGTGCTTTTAATTGGGCAAAGATCTTACCCCTTTTAATTGGTTCATTAGCGCCCCTTATATTCCAGCTACAGAACGTGATTCCTCCAGTTTTCTTTTGTTTATCGTCTTGCATTGTGAATCATGTTAATACCTTTACTTCATATGGTGCAACCAGGTACCTCAGAACTCTAGGTGATGGGTGGTCATCCTCAGCTGTTAAGTTTTGTTGGCATCTCCCCTTCAAAATAGACCTCAGAAAAGACCAGAAGGTGTAAAGTGGTGAAAAGATAATAAAAAAAAATGTTATTATCTATCTATATACTTTTAAAACTCGGTGTGTGTCTGTGTGTCTGCCGACCGGGTGTGTGGGTGTATGTCACATTCCATTTAACATTTTTTTTTCAGATAAGACTTTTCCCTCCCCACTCCCTCCCCACTCTTCTACATGATCCGCCAAAACCAGAAGCTCAAACGCCGCGATTGTTTCCATTTTGCTAGACATTGCGCTTTTACATTCACTATTGCACTCCGCATTATATTTAGACATTCTTACATACACATTTTTAATAAAATCCTTCCCCCCCCCCCAATATTTCAAAATCTTAAAAAAAATCAAACTGCTCTCACCCATAGAATGTTGGTGAACGTTCCATTGTGTGATGTCACAATGCCCAATGCTCACAGATGTCCAATTGGAATGGATCTCATCCTCTCTACATCCCCCACCCGCACGCCCCCCCCCCCCCCCCTGCCTTTGCCACCATCCCCACACATTCCGTCCACCCCCCCCCCCCCCCCCCCCCCCAGCCTGTGTCGAAGTGCGTGATCACGTCTGTCAGGAATACAGAAAGAGCATTGGGGGTGATAGGGAGTGGGAATAGATCGACTGCCCCTACCCCTTCCCCTCCCACTCTACCTCCCCACTCTCCCCCCGCACCCCCTTCCCGCCCCCCCCCCCCCCCCTTTCTCCTTCACCCACCCCTCTCTCCGACCCCTTTCCCCCTTCTCCACCCTTAACCCCCCCTCCCCCCGTCCCTACCATCCCTCCCTTCCTCCTCTTTTCTCCCGGCCCCATCCCTTTCCTCCCCCTTGCCCCACACCTCTCCCCATCCCCCCTGCCCCCATCCTCCTCTCTCCTCCCCACCCCTCCCCCCCCTCTCCATCTCTCTCTCCTCACCCCTCCCCTCTCCCTCTCCTCCCCCTCATCCTCCTCCCACTTCCCATCCCCTCTCCCCCACCCCCCTTCCTCTCTCCCTCCCCCTCCCTGTACACTTCCTCCTCTCTCCCCTACCCCATCTCCTTCCTTACCTCCCCCTTCCCCCACACCTCTCTCCCCCCTCCCACCCTCTCTCCTCCCCCTCTCCATCTCGCTCTCCTCACCCCCTCTCCCTCTCCCCCTCCTCCTCCCTCCTCCATCTCCCCCACCCCCCTTCCCCCTCCCTCCACACTCTTCCCCCTCTCTCCCCTACCTCATCTCCCTCCTCCCCTACCTGCCCTCCCCCACAAGCCTCTCCCCCTCCCCTCTCTCCTCCTCCTCTCCATCGCACTCTCCTCACCCCTCTCCCTCCCCCCCCTCCTCCCTCCCCCATCTCCCCCACCCCCTTCCCTCTCTCCCCCCACCCCCCTTCCCTCTCTCTCCCCCCCCCCCCCTCCCCTCCCTCCGCCCCCTTCCCCCTACCCCTCTGTCCCTCTTCCACCACCCCCCCTACCCTCTCCCCCTCCCTCCCCACTCTTTCACTTCTCCCTCCCCATCCCCCCACCCCTCCCCATCTCACTCCCCCACCCCTCTCTCCCCCCTCCCTTCCCTCCCCACTCTTCCCCCTCTCTCTGCTCTCCCCCCTCCCTCCCCACTCTTCTCCCTCCCCCTACCACTCTCTCCCCCTCCCTCCACACTCTTCCTCTCTCTGCCACTACCCCCTCTCCCTACCCCTCTCCCCCTTCCTCCACACTCTCCCCCTCTCCCCTTCCCCACTCCCTCCCTCCTCCACCCCTTCTCCCTTTCTCCCCTTACCCCACCCCCCTCCCCCTACCCCATCCCAAAACCCCTCCCAGAAACCCTCTCCCACCCCCCTCCCCCACCCCCTCTCTTCCTCCTCCCCCCTCCTCCCCCCTCTCCGACTCCCTGTCTCCCCACCCCTCCCTCGCCCCTCCCACCCCCTCTCTCCCCCCTCCCCACCCCTCTTCACCCTATCTCCCCCGCACCCCTTCCCCTCTCTCTTGCACCACTCCTGCTACCCTCTCTCCCCCTCACTCCCAACTCTTCCCCTCTCTCCTCCTCCTCCCCCACCTCTCTCCTTCCCCTTTCTCTCTCTCTCCCCCTCCTCTCTCCCCTCCACTCTCTCCCTCCCTCTCTCTTGCTCTCCACTCTCTCTCCACCTCTCCCCTCCCCCCCCTCCCCCCCTCCCCCTCTCCTCTCCCCACCCCCTCTCCCTTTCATCCCTTCTTCTCCCCCACCCCTCCTCTCTCCCCCTCTTCCCCTCTCCTCTCCCCTCCCCCCTTCCCCCACCCCTCTCTACCCCCTCACCCACCCTCCCCCCTTCCCCTCTTCCACCCCCTTCCCCCTAGCTCTCTCCTCCTTTACCCTCCCACTCTCCTCCCCTCCCATCCTTATCCCCCTCTCTCTCCCCTTCCCCTCCCATCCCCTCCCCCTCCTCACTCTCTCCCCATCTCCCCCTCCCCACTCTCTCCCCATATCCCCCTCACCCTCGCCACTCTCTCCCCATCTCCCTCCTCCCCACTCTCCCCCCTCACCCACCCATCCTCTCCTCCTCCCCTCCACCCCCCTCTCCCTCTGTCTCTTGCCCTTCTGTCTGCCCCTCTCTCTCTGTCTCTCCCCACCCTCTCTCTGCCCTCACTCTCTTACCCCCCCCCCTCTAGACGGCCTGCGAGTTGGGGGCTATGCGTCAGTGGATAGGGCGGTTATGGGGTAAAAGGAGCAAATTAACAATATTAATATAATATCAAGGGGTGCAGTTAGCGTGTGTGTGGGGTGGTAGTTAGTGTGTGTGACGCGACATGCTGCTCCCCCGCCCACAACCGCACGTTGGGGGAACAGACCCGAGAATTATTACATTTCATTCCCCAATTAAGTCTCATTCTTTTGTATTAGACAGCAGCAGGTTGCAAGGGGTTAACCAGATTCAGACCCTTGGATAGCTTCCAAGTATCCGAACCTCCTCCCCCTCCTTTACGCACAGTTTAAACTTTATCCACTATATCCATAAGATTTGTTAGTATATTGTTAATACTATATTCATATTTAGCTCATTATTCTTATACTTAGCAAATAATTAACATCATGAGATAAAAATCAATCATTATTACACTGTGCTTTAATATTACACAATAGTGGGTTATTGTTATTGAATTAATTCTATTAGTTATATATTTTATGTTAGTATATAATTGTATGTTTCTTAAGTCATAAATTTCTGTGTACAAGTCCATTAATATTATTTTTCCGTATTCCCAAATTCCGTTTTTTTTTCCACCATGGTTTTTCTTGTTTTCCAAATCCTTTGTTGAGAGTGAAACATAAAGTTTGACCTTGGGTTAACATTCTAAAGATACGATGTCTAGACAGCGCCTCATGAAGAATCCGCCATCTTAACCAGAGCAGTCTTTTTTATATATTTTTTTAAAAAGTCCTTTCTTCACCGCTTCTCCTCTGTATTGTTGTGGGAGACCGACTCCTGATAATCAGTCGGCCTCCTTTGTGATATTTTGTGCATATTTAAATGCCTCCTCTGGATCCGTGAAGGCACATTCAACAGAGTTATAAGTAATCCTCATCTTTGCAGGATATACTATTCCATATCTTACTCCAGAAATTTATTTCAATATCATTCTTGTCTATGTGAACCTGGCCCTCTTTTCCATGATTTCAGCTGGATAGTCACAAAATAATCTTAGCTTATCCTCTCCAAACATCAAATTTGATCCATATGGAATCAGTTTCATAATTTCTTCCAGGGTAGAGATGTCATAAAATCTCACAATAATCTGTCTTGAGGGGGCAGCTAGGCTTGTTTGAGCCTTACGTCGAACCCGGTGAGCCATGTCTATTCTCGGGGTTTCAGGCAGTTTAAGTACTTGTTTAAGCAAGTTGGCAGAAAACTCCTGAGGGTTTTGTCCACTCTCCTTTCCCTCTTTTACTCCAACTATTCTTAAATTCTGCCTCCTCGATCTCGCTTCCAAGTCCAGACATTTATTCTTCATTTTAGCAAGTTGCACTCCAGTACTTTCTTGTTCCTTTCTTAGTCTCTGTATCTCCTTAGACATCTCAGTCACCGTATTATCCATTCCTTCCATAGTCGAATCAGTAGTCTTTAGCATTGTATCCAACTTTTTATTACAGTCTTTTTCAACCCGCTTAATTTTTTTGTTTATGTCCTCCTCAATCTCTGCAACACGTTTAGTTAAGTTATCAATTTTCCCCATCAACTTCTCATTACCGTGTTTGAATTTTTTCAGAGATGCTTTTGTCCAGCGCGACGTTCCCCTCTCGTATCACTTTAGAAATGTTTCCAGTAACTGAAGCTGAAGTTGTTCTATTTGTTCCGTTTGTTCCTCCTTTGAAGTCATTTCTGTAGAAGGACTTTGAGAGTCAGCTTCTTCTGAGCTTCCAGCTGATGTTTGAGGGGTTTGAGGAGTCTTAACAAGTTTTTTCATGTAGAGTCTTGTAGCAGTTCTTGCAGCAGCTTTTGCAGGCTTCTGGCGAGGTTTCCCTCTTTTCATTTAAAACTGCCGGTAATCTCTGTTTTTTCGCGGCAATTTCTGATGACGTCACTTACGGTCCCGTCCTCCAAACGGGCTTTTTTCGAGATTTAACGGGAGCAGAGCTTGATGCTGTGCCTTTGTTAGTTCATAGAAGTCCGAAATTAAACACTTGTAGCGGCGCCTACTGGTGTACGCAGGTATCGAACCCGCAGTTCGGAAGCAGTGGTCACGTGACTCGGGAGGGCTGCTTCTTTTCGCGCGGTTTCGCTTTCGCGCGGCAGTTCAGCACTGACCACCGATGTGGCCAGACGTGTCAAGAGAACCTGTTTACTGAAGAGTGAATTTTAGAATAAAGATTTGTTTAAAGGTTGAGTTGTCGCTCTTGTGACCGCCAAATCGGTGACCCCGACCTGTCTAGCCGTCGTTAGACAAGAGAGTTATGCAGGAAGACAACGTTCCCGCAGAATCAGCCGGCACGCGGCAGGGCTCAACGGCTTTTAAATTGCCATTGTTTTGGCATGACCAACCTCAAGTGTGGTTCGCCCACGTTGAGGCACAGTTTCACCTCCATCGCATCGTAGCGGACGATACTATGTACTTCCATGTGGTAGGGGCATTGCCGCAGGACTGTGCCTCGAGGCTGTTGCCATACATCAGGGACCCACCGACCATCGCCAAATACGAAGGGCTGAGGCCCTGCTGCTCCACGCTTACGGTCTCAGCCGCAGAGACAGGGCAGCGAAGCTGCTGCACATGGACTGTGTCGGCGATCGGCAGCCATCCACCATCATGGCGAAGATTTTAGCCCTGATGGACGGGCACTGCACATGTCTGCTTTTCGAACAGGCATTCCTGGAGCAGATGCTTGACGAAGTCCAACTAATGCTCGCCGGAGCTGATTTCAGTGACCCCCAACAACACGCGGGGAGAGCTGACAAATTGTGGGCACATAGACAACGGGACATGTGTGCTTTCACGCGCCCCCTGGTCATGGCACGGGTGCAATCGGGAGGAAGAAGAAGCCCAGCCCAGCGCCGAAGAAGCATCGCTGCGGCCAGTGGTCTACAGCCAACGTCGCTGGTGTTACTACCATCAACGATATGGGCCAGAAGCTCAAAGATGTTGGAGCCCCTGCTCGTACCAGGGAAATGCCTTGGCCGATCGTCCATAGAGGTGAACGCTATCGGACGAAACCAACGCCTCTACGTCTGCGATCGCCATTCCGGCCACCGCTTCCTGGTGGACTCCGGTGCCCATACCAGCATCCTGCCTTTGAGCACCCATGATATTCGCGCCGGTAAGGTAGGACCCATCCTCTCGGCTGTTAACGGGAGCAACATTCGCACTTACAGTGCCCTGGACTTAAATTTCGATTCCCGCCCGTACAGGTGGAAGTTTGTCGTTGCTGACAATCGCCCAACTGTTCCTGGGGGCCGATTTCTTGTGCGCTTTCTCCGTATTAGCCGATGTGCGAGGCGGACGCATGGTCCCTGTGTCGGACCCGTGCCCTGCCAAGCCGCGCATTCCGTCCACGTCCCTACATCAACTCGACAAGGTAGCTGAGATCCAGCAACCTTTCGCAGCCCAGCTCGCCGAATTCCCACGGTTGCTCACGCCCCGGTTTGACAGGGCCATGCCCCGTCATGGCGTGGTCCACCACATTCCCACCGAGGGCCCACCGGTACCTGTCTGCGCGCGTCGCCCTCCGTCCGATAAACTGCGCATCGTACGAGACAAGTTCCAGCTTATGGAGGACATGGGGATTGTCCGGCGGTCGGGCAGCCCTTGGGCTTCCCCGCTGCACATGGTGCCTAAAGCGTCCGGGGGTTGGAGACCGTGCGGTGATTACAGGCAATTGAACGCGGTAATCACAGCAGATTGGTACCCAGTCCCGAACATCCAGAATTTCTCATCTCATCTGGATGGTGCAACCTTCTTCTCGAAGGTCAACCTTATTCGCGGGTATAATCAAATTCCTGTCCATCCTGACGACGTCCCAAAGACGGCCACCATCACCCCTTTCGGCCTTTTCGATTGGCTAAGAATGCCTTTTGGCCTGAAGAACGATGGTGTTCCAAAGGTTTATGGATCAGGTCGGTCAGCGTTTGCTGTTCATATTCATCTACCTCGATGATATTCTGGTGGCCAGCAGCTCACAGGCAGAGCACGTCAGGCACCTCCGCCTGCTTTTTGAACGGCTGCACAAACACGTGTTGGTGATCAGCCCCGCGAAGTGCCAGTTCGGATTGCATTCCATTTCTTTCTTGGGTCACAGCATTACCTGCCACGGCGCGCAGCCGCTGCCCGAGAAGGTCGACGCCATCCGTCGCTTCCCGAGGCCCCTATCTGTCAAGGGCCTGCAGGAGTTTATAGGGAGGGTAAATTTCTACCACCGATTCATTCCGTCAGCAGCCGCCATCATGCGGCCGTTGTTCCAATGCCTGCTGGAAAACCTAAGGACCTGGTCTGGGCCGAGAAGGCCGAGAAGGCGGAGGGGGCTAAGACTGCATTGACCGTGTTCTAGCATAATATGGGCGTCAGCCCAAACGGCCCTCACCGTGGACGCTTCCGACGTCGGGGTAGGCAACGAGTAGGTAGTCGCTGGGTGCCACTGGCATTTTTCAGCAGGCAGCTGCGAGCCCCCCAAGTTAAGTATAGCGTTTTCGACCAGGAACACGTGGCGCTCCACCTAGCGATCCGCCATTTCCGTTATTTCCTGGAGGGGCGCGCGTTCACTGCATTCACAGACCACAAGCCACTCACGTTCGCGTTGACCAAGGTATCCGATCCCTGGTCTGCCAGACAGCAACGGCACCTCACATACATTTCCGAATTCACATCTGATATTTGCATGTGGTAGGGAAGCTGATGATTGTGGCTGACGCACTGTCCCGTCCAGCACTGCCCGACGTTTCAGAATTAAGTCTAGGCGTGGATTATGCGGAGCTGGCTGTTGCCCAAGAGGCAGATGCCGGCATGGAGGTTTACCGCAATGCTGAATGCTCAAGCTGGCTAAGGTGCCTTGCGGTACTGCCGGCGTGCAAGTCTTTAGCATTATCTCCACAGGCAAAGCCCGTCCCATTGTCCTGGTTGCTTGGAGACGTCGGATTTTTGACACTATCCACAGCCTAGCGCACCCGTCCATTTGAGCCACCTCTGCCTTGGTCGCAGCGAAATTCGTCTGGCATGGCTTGAGGAAGCAGGTCGCAGCATGGGCCTGTCCCTGCATCCCATGCCAGACTACCAAGGTGCAGAGACATGTGCGCACGCCGGTGCAAGACGTCGCCGTCCCGGACAGCAGGTTCCTGCACATCCATGTCGACCTGGTGGGTCCCTTGCCGTGTTCGTGTGGGACTACTCTCCTACTGACTATCGTGGACAGGTTTACCAGGTGGGCGGAGGCAATACGCTTAACGGATACCTCTGCTGAGGCATGCTCGAGGGCCATTGTCTCGAATTGGATCACTCGTTTCAGGGTCCCCTCCGATATCACTACCGATCATGGGGCCCAGTTCACGTCCTCCCTGTGGAGTGGTATGGCGCAGCTGTGTGGAGCGAAGCTGTACCAGACCACTGCGTATCACCCAGAGTCCAACGGTTTGGTTGAGCGTTTCCACAGGCACCTCAAGTCGGCGTTGAAAGCTCGGCTGACCGGCACAGATTGGGTCAACCAGTTGCCTTGGGTCCTCCTAGGCATCAGAACCACGCCTAAGAAGGACCTCAACGCCTCCTCGGCCGAATTGGTTTACGGCTCGGTTTTGCGAGTTCCTGGAGATTTCCTGCCCATCCCCCGGGATAAAGAGGTCCCGGCTTCGGCGTTATTAGCTGACCTTCGCGAGCGGGCGTGCTTTGGTCCCGGTTCCCACTTCCCGGCATGGTTCTTCTGTGGTGCATGTGCCAACTATGTTACGGGATTGTGCTTATGTTTTCCTTCGTACAGATGCTCACTGCTCGCTGTTACAGCGGGTGTACGAGGGTCCGTACAGGGTGCTGAGAGCCGGTGCCTTGACGTTTACGTTGGACATGGGTGGCAAGGAGGAGTTCATCTCCGTGAGGCACCTTAAGCCAGCACACGTCGACGAGGATAGCCCGGTGACAGTGGCCACTCCTCAGCGTAGAGGACGTCCACCGGCCGTTTTGGCGCCCTCTGCACCTGTTACCCCCAGTTATGTTTCTCTGGTCCCCTCTGTTACGCTCGTTCGTGTTTTTCGCCTCCCTCCGGTTCTGTTTTGCCAGCCCCTACTGGTACGCTCGCCCCACGACCTCGGGCTACGCGTTCCTATCGAACCGTCCAGTTACCCGTGCGTTTCCGTACCTCGGATTCTGGGGGGCCATGTAGCGGGGCCTGCTGGCTCACGCAGGTATCGAACCTGGCATTCGGAAGCCACGGTCATGTGACTCGGGAGGGGCTGCTTGTTTTCGCGCTGTTTTGCTTTCGTGCGGCAGTTCAGCACTATCCACCGATGCGGCCAGACGTGTCAATTGAGCCTTTTTACTGAAGAGTGAATTTTTGAATAAAGATTTGTTTAAAAGTTCAGTTGTCGTTCTTGAAACCGCCAAACACTCTTGATTTGTCTCTTGACCTGCTGCATTGTCCACCATCCACCTCTGATCTGACAATTTCCTGCTTGCACCCAAAGTCCTGATATGGATCTGGTATTTCGTGCAATTCCATCATCAGCACACAGAGCATCAATTCCTACTTGCCCCTCAAGCATCATTCAAAGTGCACACCCTTGCTTACAGTATCTTAATAACCAGCTAGTTCATGAAGCTCTCCCCTCATCAGTCAAAGTGTTGGTTCCCAATACATTGCTCATCAGCAACAGCATTCAGTCCTCCTGTCCCTAAGCTCTACCTTCATCCTCATCACACAAACTGTTGATGCCTGATCCCCCCTACCTGCCACCATGCCAACTATTGGGCACCGATCTCCAAATGCCTTGTTCCAATAAACACTCGCATTTCCATCACCAACCAGCATGTCCAAGTGAGTCTGTGACTCCTAGCCATCCTATTAAACCAAGCCTCTGAAGAAGATTGAGTAGCACATGTTAGCACATAAAGGTGTAATTGGTACCCCACTGCCATGCCTATCTATTTATTTGGGTGCACTAGAATTTCCTGGCATACATCCATGCATTTTAAAGTAAAGTATTTAGCCTCATACTTTACTGCTGAGGCTAAGGATGATGACAAAATTAGTTATAGGATAATATCATAACTCTTTTCTGAACTTTTATTATTCAGAAATTAAAACCTTGAATATTTTATGCCTTGTGGAGATCACTATATCATTATTGAAGAATGAAATAGATTACATGTGCAGTAGTTGTCCAGCAGATAGTTGTTAATGCTATAATTTATGTGTTTGGGTATGCCATTTATCATGAAAATTGAGGTATGTTAAATGTACATAATACATTAATCATTGGGAAATTTAATAAACTATTTGGAGTGCAATCAGAAAATAACCACAACATTGAGACTTCCGTTGCAACCGCGTGCATGGTAATGTAGAAATAGGATGAGGAATAGTGGCAAATAGTGTATTTTTGGTGAACTTTGGCTGCAAAATCTGTGCAGTTGTAACTGAATGTAGCTGACTCATATCCAGGTCAGCAACTAAAAATAGTTGGGACTAGTTTGTGAGCTGGTGTCCAGAGTAGCAACAGCACTAGTGGGTGATTATGATAACACGGTGATGCAGGGTGGGAGAAAGACACTTTGTTTCCCAGCTGTGCAACATGAACACCTGCCCCAAAACAGTTTTAAATGACATTGATGTTAGAATAAACAATATGTGTTCTACTGCATTATTTGTATGTCAATATATATATCTACTTCACTTCCTCTGCCTCTGTCCCTTTTGTGCCAACCTAGTTTTGCTTTTAATTCATTTATAGAATTGCTGAAAAATTATTATTCAATTCAATTCAACTTTAATGTCATTGCACAGATACAAGTATGGGTACAACGAAATGCAGTTTAGTGTCAGTACGTAATGATAGCAATATATAGATAAATACAGATAAATAAATGCAGATGTGGGAATCTATCGGCGGGACTCCGAGTTCAGCAGTGCGATGGTGTTATTATAGAAGCTATTCCTCATCCTGCTGGTGCGGGACCTGAGGCTCCTGTACCGCCTCCCCGATGGTAGGAGGGCAGACAGTCCATGGTTAGGGTGGGAGGGGTCTTTGATGTTCTTCCCGGCCCGTCTCAGACACCGTTTTCGGTGGAGGGCATCCATGGCAGGGAGCAGGGCACCGATGATGTACTGGGCGGTTTTCACCACCCGTTGTAGTGCCTTCCTGTCTGCTACGGTGCAACTGCTGTACCATACTGTAAAGCAGGTGGGCAGGATGCTTTCGATGGTACAGCTGTAAAAGTCGGTCAGGATCAGCGGGGGACAGGTGGGCTTTTTTGAGCCTCCTCAGGAAGTAAAGGCGCTGCTGCGCCTTTTTGATCAGCTTGGAGGTGTTGAGGGACCAGGACAGATCCTCCGAGATGTGTACCCCGAGGAATTTGTAGTTGGAGACCCGCTCCACCTCAGTCCCGTTTATATGGATGGGGGTGTGTCTGCCCCCTCTGTTCTTTCTGGTCAACAATGATTTCCTTCGTCTTCTGGGAGTTGAGGACAAGGTTATTATTGGCACACCAGGTTGTCAGGTGCTGGACCTCCTCCCTGTAGGCTGACTCGTCGTTGTCGCTGATCAGTCCTACCACCGTGGTGTCGTCGGCAAATTTTATGATGGCGTTGGAGCCATGCTTAGGGATGCAGTCATGGGTGAAGAGAGAGTAGAGGAGAGGGCTGAGCACACAGCCCTGTGGCACGCCGGTGTTCAGTGTTATAGTGGAGGAGGTGAGGTTGTTGACCCTAACAGACTGTGGTCCTCACTAACAGACTGTGGTCTGTTAGTGAGGAAATCCAGTGTCCAATTGCAGAGGGAAGTGGAGATGCCAAGACCGCTGAGTTTGGTGATCAAGCTAGCGGGTATGACAGTGTTAAAGGCGGAGCTGAAGTCAATGAACAGCAACCTGATGTAGGTGTTATTGCTGTCCAGGTGGATCAGGGCAGAGTGTAGGGCTGCCGATATGGCGTCCTCTGTAGACCTATTGGTCCGGTAGGCAAACTGATGGGGGTCCAGTGTGGGGCGGAGGCTGGCTTTGAGGTGAGCCAGGATCAGCCGCTCGAAGCACTTGGCTATGACAGGGGTGAGTGCCACTGGCCGGAAATCGTTGAGACTCCCTGTCATTGATTGTTTGGGCACTGGCACAATGGTAGATGTCTTGAGGCAAGTGGGGACGACACCCTGGGCCAGTGACAGATTGAAAATGTCAGTGAGGACCAGGGATAGTTGTCCAGCACATGCCCTGAGCACCCGCCCGGTGGATGCCATCGGGGCCGACAGCTTTGTGCTCATTCACCTTGCTCAGTGCATCTTGTACAGCAGAGGAGGAGAGACTGAGGGGTTGTTAATGGGCGGGTGGGGCAACTTTGATGGCTGGAGTTTTGTTGTCCCGGTCAAAGCGGGCGTAGAAATGGTTTAGCTCGTCAGGAAGGGAGGCATTGTCTGGGGGGGGGGGGGGGGGGGTGTTGACTTTATGGTAATCGGCAATGGATTTGATTCCTTGCCACATGCGCCTGGGGTCAGAGGTGTTTCGGAAATGCTCCTCGATCCGCCGTTTGTGATTGAGTTTAGCATTCCTAATTCCCTTTTTCAGATTGGCCCTGGATGAACTGTATCCCTCAGCGTCGCCAGATTTAAAAGCGGCGTCACGAGCCATCAGCAGGAGTCTGACCTCCCTGCTCATCCACGGCTTCTGGTTAGGGTAGGTCTTTATCTCTTTGTGGGTAGTGACGTTGTCCGTGCAGAATTTTATATAGTCCAGAACGGTTGAGGTGTATGCTCCTAATACTAAATCACTTAGATTTTTGAAGACAATCTCATAGTTATGAATTCTAATTTTGCGTACAACCACATATTGAACACGTGACCATGAAGTCCAATTTAATGACGAGTTATCACGTATCCTTCCTCTTCTTCTTCTTTCGTTTGGCGTGCACAGCCTAAAATTGTTGGACAACTTGTTCTATTTGATCTTCTGTTTGAGCACGTCGAGTTGATTGCATTAGTCGAAACAGGGCGGATTACGTGAAGGTTGCAATCTTCCACCCCACAAGTATTCTTGTGATTGAGCCAGTGCAGCATAGGTTCATGAGATTGATCACTGGGATGGCGGGACTGTCATATGAGGAAAGATTGAAAAGACTAGGCTTGTATTCACTGGAGTTTAGAAGGATGAGGGGGATCTTATAGAAACATATAAAATTATAAAAGGACTGGACAAGCTAGATGCAGGAAAAATGTTCTCAATGTTGGGCGAGTCCAGAACCAGGGGCCACAATCTTAGAATAAAGGGGAGGTCATTTAAGACTGAGGTGAGAAAAAACTTTTTCACCCAGAGAGTTGTGAATTTATGGAATTCCCTGCCACAGAGGGCAGTGGAGGCCAAATCACTGGATGGATTTAAGATAGATAGAGCTCTAGGGGCTAGTGGAATCAAGGGATATGGGGAGAAGGCAGGCATGGGTTATTGATAGGGGACGATCAGCCATGATCACAATGAATGGCGGTGCTGGCTCGAAGGGCTGAATGGCCTCCTCCTGCACCTATGTTCTATGTTTCTATGTTTCTAAGTTAAAGCTAGCTGTCAAGTGCAAACTATACCTGTGCCTATTAAAGGGAGGTGAGGTAGGGGCGCTCCAAAATGGTGGACATCTTTCCAGGATTCTATAGAGAAGCTGTTGCAGTTGAAGAAAGAAAGCGGCCTAATGCTCAGACCATGGTAATGTACCTCTTGGTTAATGATGCAAAGAGCAGGAGAATGTTTCTTTAAGAACTAGGTATGAAAATGTCTTGCAGATTTATAACGGAAAGAGAAGAAACTGCAGATGCTGCAAATGTAAGAGCAGAAAATACAGCAAATATTCAGAAAGTGAAGCAATATTTATGGAGAGAGAAACAAAGTTAACGTGTAAGTTGCTGACCTTTCATTGGAAAAATGAAAATTCAAATGTATTTTAGTTATAAAAATATACGAGGGCTGGAGAGAAATTCTAGAATGTGAAGTTCACATGCATGCTCAACCAGTGAATATATATTCAGATTTTACTTCGGAATCACGTAAGTGATTCCGTGAAGAAGCTCCGCCAGGTTCATGCGCGTCATTACGTCAGACGCATGGCGCACCGACGGGTTGGAGAGCGCAGCTCCACCAGCGGTAAGTAATAAACCAGCAGGTAAGTGGTTGTAAAAAACTCTCTGCGGTTACTTAAACTCCGTAAGGCTGGTTACAGGAGCCAGCGAGAGAAGTTTAAAATGGAAAAATTAACGAAAAAGGCTGCTGCCGTTCGGAGTAAAAAACCTACCCGCGGGACCGCGGTTAGCGAGCGTAGGTCGGCTGGGGAAATTCCAAAGATGCCGCTGGCAGTTCAGCTAATTCCAACAACTCCAGTGCCTCAGGGCGCTGTGGCCACTCCTGTCGGGAGGAAGGCCAAAAGGAAATGGTCAGGCCTATCGACTTGGATGGGTCAGACCAGGAAGACTCCCCTCCTTCAAATAAAAAGGTTTGGGGACGTCTTGAGAAAATGGAACACTTAATAGAGCAAATGCTAAATCATTAGGTGTTCCAATCGGGGTTGCATACCCCCAGGTTTCCCAACTGCTCTCTGGAGCAACCTCAAGTAGGCGAGGAGGAGTATCAGCAACACGCCTACGAGTATCAATGGGAACTCACATCACCAGCACCTTGTTTAGGGCTGGGTGATACCTCCCTAGAGCAAGACTCGGGAGAGCCAGGGCAGTATCAATCTGACCCTGAAGTTGTGTCACTGCTCTTGTGCATACACCAAAGCACATGAGCCATGCTCCAGGTGTCCCGGATGTGGCCAGAAATGTTGCCATACCGGCAAGGACTGGTAAAGCCATAGATGACAATCTGGCCAGCAATATTAATTATATGGCCTCTCACCAGCTCCAGGACTCCATAATGGAGGAGACTTCTTTGCATTACCAGACACCTGTTAACTGTGCGTCGCTCAAGGAGCCCACCATGAACTCGGCCATCTGGGGGCAAATGAGCGCATCCATAAGGGGGCAAGAGCTGAGATTTCAGAAAGTCCTCAAATTGGTGGGGGCATGGATAACAGCGTTTGGGCGAATGGTCCAAGGAACACCGATGTCATATACACATCAGAATATGTTAGCCCTGCTGTGCAACGCTCATTTTGAGCTTAATTGCATCCGTAAAATCACCATAAAGCCAACCCTCAATCCACGGTTTGCGGCACTATGCAAGTCTTCAAATGTCCAGACACCCAACTTTCTATTTGAGGAAGACCTAGTAAAGCAAGTCAAAGATCTGAAAGAGGAGGCGAAAACCATCGGCCTCATAAAAACTTATACACCCTCGACCAGGATACCGCCTCGCAAGCCATTCCCCTTCAGGCGAGCCACAGATGCTGGAGCAGGTCAAGGACCGAGCAGGGGGTTCCAGCTACACGCCGTTGGCAAGCACCTCTGCACACCCCCAACATGGCCAGGAGGTTGAGAAATCCAAGATCAACCATGGAGGTACGAGTAACTGGTTCAGTCCAGGATATATCCTCTGGGGAGCAGTCTCCGGTTGGGGGTAGGTTGCAATTATATTATGATGAACGGTGCTGCATAACATCAGATCCATTTATGCTGGACAGTATCCAGGGGTCTCAAATTGAGTTTATGTCAGGAATACATCCTCCCGCACAAAATACACCTAGTCGGGTATTGTTTTTTTCAAGACCAGAAACTCTACAGGTAAATGATGAAATTGGGGGTTTATTCCAAAAAGGGGTAATTGAAAGTACGGAATATCAGCCTCAACAATTTGTGTCCAATATATTCCCCAGGCAGAAGAAGGATGGTGGGTGTCGAGTCATTCTGGACCTAACCCGACTAAACTCTTATCTCCAGTATAGACATTTTAAAATGGAAACTTTCAGTACTGCTAAGGAACTGATATCAAAAGGTTGTTATATGGCAACTATAGATCTGAAAGATGCATATTATTCAGTACCAATTCCTCACCAGTACCATAGATACTTGAAATTTAGTTGGATGGGACAGCTGTGGCAATTTAAAGCATTGCCCAATGGGTTAACCTCAGCCCCTAGGTTATTTACAAAGTTGTTGAAACCAGTATTGGCGCTACTCCGCGCCCAGAATCACATTGTGATGGCTTATCTGGATGATATTCTGATTATAAGCAACACTCAGGAGGCAGCTGTGGAATCGGATTCAGTGACCAAACACCTGTTTGAGAGGTTAGGTTTCCTCATCCATCCAACTAAATCCAAACTAGTACCATTCATAATAATTGACTATTTGGGGTTCGTCATTGATTCATTTGATATGTCAGTGACTTTTCTTACGGCCAAAGCTGTTGAAATTATGGATGCCTGTAGCAATATGGTAGAGGAACAACAACCCTCCATCCAGGAAGTAGCCAGTGTCATTGGTAAATTAGTGGCGGCTTTCCCTGGAGAGCAGTTCGGACCTCTGCACTATCAGAATGTGCAATGAGCTAAAGAACGAGCACTTAAAGAACATGAAGGTCATTTCGACAGACCAATGCAGTTGCCAGCTAAAGATATCGCTGAGTTGCAATGGTGGATAATTAATGTCTCTTGAAGAACTAAAAACATTTTGACTCAACAACCCTCAGTTAATTTACAAACAGATGTCAGTGCTTCAGGATGAGAAGCCACTGATACCGAGTCTAGCTATGGTGGCAGATGGAGCGTGCAAGATGTATTAATCCTGCAGAGGCATGGGATGAATTACTTAGAATTGCTGGGTGCATTCTATGGCCTAAAAGCATATTGTTCAATAATGAATGAATTACATGTTCAGCTCCAGATTGACAATACCACAGCTATTGCATATATCAATCACATGGGAGGAAATAGGTCAATATCATGTGATAATCTGGCTAACCTCATTTAGGACTGGTGCATTACGAGAAATATTTGGGTCTCAGCTATCTACCTACCTGGTAGAGATAATGTGGTGGCAGACACCAGGTCTCACAAATTTAATGACAACACAGAATGGATGCTGAATCCAAAAGTTTTCAAAATGATTGTCAGCCGGTATGGATTGCCAGACATAGATCTGTTTGCATCTAGGCTAAATCATCAGTTATCTAACTACGCCTCATGGGAGCCGGATCTTGGGGCAGTAGCGGTGGATGCATTCTCGCTACATTGGGGACGTACGTTCTTTTACGTTTTTCCCCCTTTCTGCCTCATCAGTCAATGTCTCACCAAAATAGAGCAGGACTCCACCTCAGGCATTTTGGTGGTTCCTGACTGGCCTACACAGCCATGGTTCCCATTGGTCCTGAGACGTATGACACAGCCATTCATGACTGTCCCCAAATGCAGCAACTTGTTGGTTCATCCGGTGACAGGAGAAAGTCATCCTTTACATGATCATATTAATCTGTTGATCTGCAGATTCTGACCAGACGGTTCCAGGGGCTCGGACTATCAAGTAGGACCGTGGATGTGATTACTGCGGCCTGGAGAGATAGTACTAAAAAACAATATGTATCTCATATTAAGAAATGGGAGATGTTTTGGTTACAGTCAGATATATCATATCATACTGCAAGCATACCGGATGTATTGGAGTTCCTTGCTATATTGCATTTTGACGAACAATTGAGCTATTGTGCCATTAATAGTGCTCGGAGTGCTTTGTCCTCCTATTTAGGGCAAGTGTCGGGACAACAATCTATCGGGTCTCATCCGTTAGTGTCCCGATTCATGAGAGGTATTTTTAACAAAAACTCTCCTAAGCCTAGATATACGGAAATCTGGTATGTGAGGATAGTTCTCACACTGCTTCGGCAATGGGCTCCAATCACATCTCTATCTTTTCAGATGTTAACACTTAAAGTGGTCATGCTCATGGCGCTAGTATCAGCGCAACGGGTCCGGACATTGCAAAAGCTATGGCTGGATAGCATGCATTCTTCTGTGGATAATATTACGTTTTATGTATATGATTTAATCAAACAAAGCAGGCCATGGACGGCTGGAACCAAAATAACCTTTAAAGCATACCCCATTGACCTAAGGCTATGTGTAGTTACGCATCTGAGTCAATATATCGAGGTAACCAAGAGTCTCAGAGGCTCTGAAACAGCGATGTTCATCAGCCACAAAAAACCTCATAAAAAGGTGTCAGTACAAACTATTTCTTGGTGGTTGAAACAGGTTTTAGATTGTGCTGGAGTAGACACTGATGTGTTTAAATCTCACTCCACCAGGGCGGCATCAACATCCGCAGCGAAGGCACGGGACGTGCCTCTAGATGAAATCCTCGGGGCCACAGGATGGTCTAGTGAATCAACTTTTTCAAGATTCTATGACAAGCCTGGCTTGGCAGTGCAAGGTTTTGGGCATGCTGTTTTGGGTTTCTGTTTGATTTCATTTGTAATTTTCATTTGTAAATTCCACCTGGGAGAGAGGGGTTATTACTGTTCTTTTTATTAATAAAATGTTCATTGTATAATTTAAACAATTTTCAATACATTCTTTGTTCATCCTGTGTCAACCGAAGCAGTGTGTCGTTTGGAACTGGATCTACGGCATGAAATCACAGTGCTTTGAAATCTTCACGGAATCACTCACGTGACTCCGAAGTAAAATAGTAAGATTAAACGAGAACTTACCAGTTTGAAGTTTGATCTTTATTTTATGAGGAGTTACGGTGAGCGATTACGTGCCCTCCGCTCCCGGCCCTCATAATCGCAAAGATCATCTGGTATTTCTAGTCCTCTGAGTCTTACAATATCACTTCGACTTTAGTTACTGTGGTTTCACACCGCTGCTTTGAAGTATGACGCGCATGCGCCTGTCGGGGCTTCTTCACATAATCGCTCACCGTAACTCCTCATAAAATAAAGATCAAACTTCAAACTGGTAAGTTCTCATTTAATCTTACTATTCTATCTCCCCACAATGAAACCATAAAAAATTACATCTTCCAACGCACCTGCTGCCATGAAGATATAGTCATGCAGCAGTTAGTGCTGCTGCCTCACGTGTCCAGGAACTCGGATTATGCGCTGTCCGTCTGCTTAGAATTAGCATGTTCTCCTTATGACTGCATGCATTCACTCCATATGACAGGTTTTCTGACTACTTTTGCATTTTAGTGTAGGCTAATGGCAAAAAGAATCAAAAGAGGCCTTTAATCTGAGAGAGAATAAGTTGCAGGGGTACGGCAAAATCAAGGTGGAAATAGGACTATTTGGATTCATTCCCTAGCAGCCGGCATGGACCTAAATGGCCAAATGGACTCCTTCTTTAATATTAGAAGGAGTAAATAAGATAACCTCACACATCATCATCCGTCACCCAACAACAATCTCCATCAATCAAGGTCTGGTACTCACGTTTCCCCATGCTCACATAACTTGCCACAGCTCCAATCTAAAAGTTCCCATACATTTCGAACTATTCAAATATTTTAGATATATCATGCAGACATGTCAAAATAAACTCCTAATAACATTATCAGGAGAAGATAGTGGATAGCCATTAGCTGCGGACCAGTAGAAAACACTAGTAAACACAATAATGAATGGGTCCCACTACCCTCGAAATATACAGGTCTGGAGAATGACGGCATTTGAGTGTTGCTCCTCTTAATACAGCCTTCAGTCATCATTATATTCTTCTTATTTTCTCTTACTATGTATCTGTTCCAGCGCTGAGAAATTTGATTAAGCACTGAAAGTCACTTGTCAATCATCGTTAAATTAAAGCAGCTCTTGCAACTACTGATCTTTATTCGACTCAATGCTAACGCTATAGCTCTGCGCATAAACAAAGTACGGAACCATGGCAGTAGCAGGGGGCAGGTGTGGCTGACCCTACGGGGATTTCGACCCACGCGTCCTCCTCCCCAGCATACCTGGGTATCGTTCAATCACTCACGAACAAACTTGAAGAGCTTAGAGCAAGGCTGCTGTTTGAAAGGTAGATCAGGGATTGCTGTGTTCTTTGTTTCGCTGAAATATGGCTCGCCTATGACTCGTTTGACTCTTTATACCACCATTGATTGGATGGACTGTACAGAATCCTCGGGCAAGAGGAAAGATGGCGGCGTCTGCTTTTTGATCAGCATTTCATGATGCAATGATGTGATAGTTTTCGCTTAATTCTGCTCCCCTGATCTGGAATACCTATTCATAAAATGCCATGCCTTTTATCCCCCAAGGGAATTCACCATGACTATCCTGTCAGTGGTGTATATATGGAGCCATGGATGAATTATCATTAACTCTCCCTCGAGACAGCAAATCCTGTTGCCCTATTCATCATCACAAGCAAACTGCAGGATGTTAACATTCTCGACCAATGCCATGCCACCATAAAGTATGCCTTTTGTTCCATCCCCTGCCCTCCCTTTGGCCCGCCTGATCATCTGCGTCTACTGGCTTACAGACAGAGTTTGAAGCACAAGGCACCAACAATGAGAATAGTCTGAGGTGACTGAAGGTCTACTTCAGGACTGCCTTGTGTGAGTGGACTGGAACATGCTCAAGACCACTTCAACCAGCCTGGTTCCCAACCCAAAATCCATCCCTTTTCTCCAGAGATGCTGCCTAACCTGCTGAGTTACCCCACCACTTTGTGTCTGTCTTTGGTATAAACCAGCATCTGCAGTTCCTACTGAATGTTCAGTAGGACCATCTGTTCCAACTGAATGAGTATACCTCTGTTGTCAGAAATGCATTGATGATGGTGTTCTGACTATGGCAATTATGGTCTGTCCTAACCAGAAAATTTGGATGAACCAGGAGACTCACCCTTTGCTTAATCCAAATTCAAGTCTTTCAAGAAGGATTACCCTGTACTGTGCAAAAAGGCTTTTGGGGATATCAAGAGAGAATTCTAAAACAAGCTAGAGGCAGAATTCAGTCAAACAGATGTCAGGACCTAAAATCAGGGTGATCTCTACCAGATGAGCTCAATGTCATTTAAGCTCAATTTGAACAAATAAACAAAGAACCACCAAGGTGCATCCACCCATCCTCCATTCACTCTGAACCATACATCTCTGTGGTAGAAATAAGATCTGCTTTCACAAGAGTAAGCTCTCAGAGAGCAACCAGACTGAATGGAGTTCCCGGACGGGTTTTGAAGTGCGCCAATCAAATGGCCACAGTATTCACCAACATCTTCAACCTCTTAATTTAGCAATGTTCTGTCCCCATCAGCTTGAAGGAAACCTCCATCACTCCAGTCTCTAAAGAAAGTAAAGTGACCTGTCTCAATGATTACTGTCCAGTATCTGTAACATCGTCCATAATGAAATGCTTTGAAAAATTAGTAATGGCCCACATCTGTGCCAGACTCTTGGATAGTTTAGACTCATTTCAATATGGGTACAGGAAAAATAGGTCTATGAAGGATACATCTCCCTTGCACTGCATTCAGCTCTGTATTACCTTGACAAAAAGAGCATTCAAGTCAGAATGCTCTTCATTGACTGCTCAGCCTTCTACACCATAATATTAAATAGGCTAATCTCTAAATTTGGACCTTAGCATTGGGGCCTCCATCTGCAAATGGCTTCTGGACTTCCTGATAGGCTGACTTCAGTCAGTTAGAATTGGTCATAACAATTCCTTTGGTGCTCCTCAGGGTTCTGTATGCCATTAATTGTATGCCCAAGGACAATGCCAACTTGTTGTTTAACTTTGCTACCACAGATATTAGGCTTATTGATCTGTAGTTCCCAGCCCTTCTTATATAGAGCCACAACATTAGCAACCCTCCAGTCTTCAATTCATCTCTTCGGTGAATTGCATCTGGAAGGCATCGACAAGATGCCTGCCACATTGGCCATCCCCTTTCCTCAATTCAACCTTCTGGGTGAAGATACTGGACTTAAAAACACGGATATCCTGATCTAAGAGCAGCTTCTTCCCCATGGTTATCAGACTTCTGAAACAATCATTCTTTCGCCCCATCTACCTTGAGGTGCTGTCACCTGCTCTTACTATTAACCCCACCTCATTCAATTATCCTGTTATAGCACATGTATTTTTCTGCATTACTTTGAATTAGTAGAATACATTGCAATCTTCGTACCAAACATTCTACTTTTTTACATTTATTTATTTTTATTATTTGTTTTTATTTATGTATTTATTGTTATATCTATCATTGAAGCTCTGTGAGCTTCATGCAAACAAGGAATTTCATTGTCAAGTCAAATCAAGTCAAGTCAAGAGAATTTATTGTCATGTGTCCCAGATAGAACAATGAAATTCTTGTTTGCTGGTATATAAGACAATAAACTAATGTATATTTGAATATGAAAAGAGCCCGGCCTGCAGTTTCCCAGAGTTAATTTTAAGATCTGAAGAAGGGTCTCGACCCGAAACGTCGCCTATCTCCTTCGCTCCTTAGATGCTGCTGCACCCGCTGAGTTTCTCCAGCTTTTTGTGTACCCTTAATTTTAAGATGATGGTTTGACCACCTATAATTCTTCTTCTCACTTATCCCATGCCCATTTGGTTTAATTGTGCTTTTATTGTCACATGTGCGAAGGGCAAATGCACAGCAAAATTATTTTCGTACAAACAGTCCAGCGGAGTATCGCCATACCTAAGCACAACCCCGATTATCAAATTATACAGAAATAGCCTACTGATCCCACGTTCATGTTTTGGCACAATTACCCATGCTCTAGGTATTATGAGCGGTGCCCATTCCAGGCAAGCCCCAGGCTATTGTGGGCCTCCAGCCATCGCCTTACCTTGGACGAGTGGATCGACGAGCGAACCGACGTCCACATCTCACCTGAGCTTCAGCCATGCACAGCAATCTCTTAACCTATGTTCTCTTCATATTCGTAAGCCATCATAAGCATACGAATTATGATTTCAATTCATTTAAGCAAACCACAGGTAAAGTCATGCAAAAATAAGCATCATCGAAATTGATGTTAAACTGTGTTTTGCTTTGACTAAAATAGATAAATATCAGTTGGAATTAATATATGTTTGGTCTTCTACTTATCCATGGTGATCAACTGGACACTGAGTTTACCAGCGACTGATGAAATGTAAGAATGAAATCACAAAGTGAAAAACATTTGTTTATACTACTCATCATACAATGCAGCCATCCCTGGTAGATCAGCTTTTAACAATCACCTGTTCTTATTTTTTAGAGACATTAGGAGCTTCCTCCTAATCATTGTGCTGCTTGCATAGTTATCCCACTTCACATGGGCTACTTCCATTCTTCTTAGGTACATACTGTATGTCTAAGATTTTAACCCAGTGATAATGAGGAAATAAGTCATGATGGTGCGTGTCTTGGTGGTCAGTGTGTGAGTGTTCGTGATTCCTCGGCAATTGCTATTCGTGCCCTTCTGATGAAGGCAATGCTTTGGCGGGTGCAGTTAACGAAGACTGGGGCTTGGTTTATGGTGCAATGTTCTGGAAGAAGGGAATGCTCAGGGTTGGAAATTAGGCAGACAGGTTATTCCTCTATGATATCGAGCATCTTGAGTATTGCTTTTCTGGACCAATGGAGAGCATTTCACCATGCTCTCGAAATGCACACTGCTGCTACAAGTGCAGACACAATATTACCTCATCAAGTAATTCAGTCCAGTGATTCTTTTGAATTATGTCATTTCCACCTCAATCAGCAACAAACCTAAAGTCATTGAAGATCCCTTTAATAGATAAGGGTAGCATGAGCAGAGTCATTCTTGCTGTGAACTGCACAAATCCTATCAACAATCAACACAAGGTGTTAGCTTGATTATCATAGCTCAATTTGGCTTGATTGTCATAGCTCAAAGGATGGTCTCAAGTACCTTTGCACCAAGAATGACAAAACAAGGTCCCCTTTTTGCAGAGTGCCATTGCGTGCCTATGACACATCCTACAGTATAGTCCAATTTACTGCAAAAAATACTCTCAAATTTGAAAACAAAATTGAAAGCCATCTGGCTATATGACCAGAGACCGAGAGGATGCATAATCTAGAACACTTCTAACAATTCTTTATTCATTTTATCTAACTCACTAATACCCTCCTGGACACCGTCCATTGACCAGCAATACATTTCTGATTTTATTTTGTGGTAATGGAAACTGGATTGCCTCCTTCACAGCAAAACTGAATTAAATTTCTCACATCCGTGTTTAGTCGGAGAGGCAGAGAAAAAGGTGATTTAATGCACCAGCGTTTCAGTGCATCATCAAATTAGTGTTCAAGTGTAATTCGGTTTTGAAAGTAAAATGAAATAGTGCATAAGTAATTAGATTTTCTATTTGATCCTGCTTTTTGTGTTGTAATGATTCTGGAATGTTTACTTTTTAAAACTCAATTCCCATTGCAGTAAAGGAAGAACAAATTACGGTGCAAGAGCAAACTATTATGGATGTCGGAAATCTGAAATAAAAACAGCATTTGCTATTATGGATGCTAGAAATATTCCACAGGTCAGGCTGGTCTACTAGAGAGCGAAAAATGAGTAACAATTCAGGTCTATCACCTTTCAACAGCATGCCATTAATGTTTAGGTTCAGATGCAGCCATGGAAAGTGAATAGAAAACATTCGGAAGTGCTTATGTGTTAACGTAATATTAAAATGAATCTAATTGTGGCACTCCAGTGGTTTTAGAATCTGAAAGTACTCTTTTTTAGATAACTGATTCTGGTTTCCATGACAAAATGTTTCTCTTCCTGCAGAAAATACAGCTTATATATGGAAAGCTTTTTGAAGCCTCAACAACATTTTTGTTGTGTATCATAAGCCATGATCATATTGATGCCATTGCCATTAATGCTACCTGATTAAAGGAGTGTCAAGGATTTATTTTAATAGCCCGATCAAGATGAGTGTTGTGCCATCATAAGAGATTGATGGAATTTTCGGTCATCAACATCAATGCCAGATTTTATTCTTTTTTAAATTCATGATGTTATTTATTATTTGGAAGGCATGTGACAGACTTTCCTGTGCAAATTATTGCACACTAAAAAGCAAAAATATTTCAGAGCATCATATATAACTTATAAAACTCTGATCTTGGATGTGTGCGTGTGGGTGTGTGTGTGTGTGTCTTTTCATATGTGATTCACATCTCCTCGAAAACCCAACGCGGTAACGGTGATATTTTTACATATTCCAGTAGAGATTTACATCCTGATTTCAAAACTCCCCTCATCTGAAAATTTGATTCATTATTTCTCGAGTTTTTTTCTAAAATTGTTCACCAATCTGACATCTTTTTAAAATCTAACTGCTGACCTCGAAAACCCGGCGTGGTAATGGTGAAATGTTTACATATTATGGTCGAGATTTACCTCATAATTTTAAAAATCCCCTCATCTGAAAATTTGATTCATTATTTCCTGAGTTTTTCACTAAAACTGCTCATCAATCTGACATTTTTAAAATCTAACTGCTGAAGCGAGCTGATGGCGCCACAATGCCTTTGCTCCTCGTGGCCAGCTGCACAGAGTTTTCAATGCGCAGCCACGAGCTGTGAATTACGTGGCCTAGCCGCCCTCCCAATCCCCCCACCTGCTCTGGATTTAAGCCATTGAACATGTGATCAAGACGTGCTGTGCGCTCCGCTGGGCTTCTTGAAGTTCTATAACATGGCGCCTGCGGTCGTTATTGCAGTGTGGCCATGGACAAGTGCAGTTGAAAAGTGGCTATCGCACCTGTCACAGGGGACGACCTCTTCTGCGTCTCCCCCGCCCGATCGTCTGTCATGCTGGTAGGTGTGCTTACCCTCGGCCGGTCCTCCACTGTTTTTCACTGTCCTCAAATCGTTCCGGACATCATTCTTGTCCATGCCGGCCGCAGCCTAACTCGGGCCCGGTTCCTGATGGGGAGGCTTGTGTTCAACGACTTGGGTAGGTGCTGCCTCTAAACCCTCCCCCTCCCTCTCTACCCCCTACCTGCGGCAGAGAAATAGAGAGAGGGGATGGCGGAGGGGCTGGAGGGGGTGATGAAGAGGGGAGAGGAGAGGGGGGATGGAGAGGGGGGTGGAGAGGAGGGAGGAGAGGAGAGAGGGGGGAGGGGCCCTCCTCTCTGCCACCCACCCCTCTCTGCCCCCCATTCCTCTCTGCCCCCCCCCTCCCTCTCTGCCCCCCCCCCTCGCTGCCTCCCCCCCGCTGCCCCCCTTCCGCTCTTCCCCCCCTTCCGCTCTGCCCCACCTTCCTCTCTGCCTATCCCTCCCTCTCTGCCCCCCCTCCCTCTCTGCTCCCCTCCCTCTCTGCCTCCCTACCTCTCTAGTGGTGAATATTGGGACCTATGGATGAGTGGTGGAGTATTGCATTAGAGCACCAGCTCTCCTCTGTGACGCCGCCCCCCTCCCCTCAATCTCTACCCCCCTCCCTCTCCCTCTCTACTCCCTCCCTCTCCCTCTCTACCCACCTCCCTCTCCACCCCCTCCCTCTCCACCCCCCCCCCTCCCCAACCCCTCCCCCCCCCCCCCCCCAGCCGAGCCTGCACAGTTGGGGGTGTTATGCGCGAGTGGATAGGGTGGGGGATGGGGTAAAAGGAGCTAATTAACAATTTTAATACAATATCAAGGGGGGGTTAGTGTGTGTGTGGGGTGGTTAGTGAGTGTGGGACGCGCGTTGAGGGGATGGGACCCAACAGGTCCCCCTTGGTCTAGTAACTTCTAAAACTCTGATCTTGGATTGTGTGTGTGGGTCTGTGTGTGTGTCTTTTCACATCTCCTCGAAAACCCGATGCGGTAATGGTGAAATTGTTACATATTCCGGTGGAGATTTACCTCATGATTTCAAAATCCTCTCATCTGAAAATTTGATTCATTATTTCCCGAGTTTTTTACTAAAACTGTTCACCAAACTGACAGCTTTTTAAAATGTAACTGCTGAAGCGAGCTGATGATGTTACAATGCTTTTGCTCCTCGCGGCTAGCTGCACAGCCATGAGCTGCGAGTTTTGTTCCCCTCCACCCCACTGCCCTTCTTCCACCTCACCCCTCTCCCCTCCCCCCTCCACATCCACCTCCCTTCCCCTCTCTCCCTCTCCCCCCCTCCTCTCTCTCACCCTCTTTCCCCCTCTCTCCCCCTCCTCTCTCTCTCTCGCTCCCCCCTCTCTCCCCTCCCCCCTCCGCCCCCACTCCAGCCCCCACTCCCCCCCCCCACCCCTTCCCCCCTCCCCCTCTCACCTCCCCCTCCTTCCCCTCTCTCCCCCTTTTCTCTCCCTCCCTCCTATCTCTTCCCCCTTCCCCCCTTCTTTCTCCCCCTCCCCTTCACCTCACTCCCCCTCCCTCACATCACTCTGCCCCACTCCCCCCCCCCCTCCTCTCTATCCCCCCTTCCCTCCCTCCTCTCTCTCTCCCCCTTGGGGTGGTTTGGTGTGTGTGTGACGTCACCCTCCACCCCCCCCCCCCCCCCCCCGCAAAACCGCGCATTGAGGGGACGGGACCCAACGGTCAAGTCCCTTGGTCAAGCGTACAATTGAAATTCTCCCAAAACTATCAATCATCACATGCTTATAAAAGGTGGTAACTAGATTTAGCCCCAAGTTTCACGTACAGTGCTGTATATTTTTCATCTGCCTTCCGGTGCTGGCTTGAAGGGCTGAATGGCCTACTCCTGCACCTATTGTCTATTGTCTATTGAACCACTCAAATGAAATGACAAATAATGCAGGCAGTGTTTAAATGGTGAGAATCTGATCTTTTGAGGTAATATAACCACTTGTGACAAATATTTTTACGGCAGGTGGCACATTTAGAAAATGCAGGGAAATACCTTTTTAAGACAAAATGTCTAATTGTTCAAAGGAATGAACAACATAATGAATAGTGAAAAAATCAATTTGACCTCCTATTCCTGTTAACAATGGATGTTTTGAACTATGTGAGTGCAAAAACTCTGAAATTAATGTTCCTTGAGCAAGCTGCAAAATGTGGACGTGTGTCGGGGCATGTGTGTCAGCGTGTGTGTGTCGGCGTGTGTGTTGGGGTCGGGGCATGTATGTGTGTGTGTGTGTCAGGGTCAGTGCGTGTGTCGGGGCGGGTGTTTGGACTGTTCTGTTCAACATTTATGTTAAACAAATCTTTGGTAAGTCTATGAATCCAATTTATGACATTGTATCTTAAGCCAGAGTGCTTTTCTTTCTTTTTTTTGTTTTGTTTTATTAGAAGTTAATACAGTACAAAACAATACAGTGGTATCTAATTTTAGGTGCCAACTATGTCATAACGTAATACATTCTATGTACAACCTCTAGTTTTATGTTTTTGAAAAGGAAATTTAAAAAAGACAAGAAATAGAGAGAAGAAAAAGAGGAAAAATAGATAGTAGAAAATAAAAAAAATGTGAAGTGTATATAAAAAAAGAAAAAGTAGAAATAGGAGAAAAAGACCCTTAAAAAAGAAAATTTTCAAATCTTTGTTCGGAGATTTAATTCTACCCACGACCTGACCTGAAATCTGAAATCTTTACGGTACTGCTGCATCACATGATTCCAAAAAGTCGATGAAAGGAGACCAACTCCTTAAGAATTGGTCATATTTATCTATTAGGCGGAGTCTCATTTCTTCAAGGTAAGCTATGTCCGTCATATTACTAATCCACATTTTAATCGTTGGTATAGCTGTATTTTTCCAAAATTTAAGTATCAATTTCTTTCCAATTATTAACCCATAATTAAAGAATACTTTTTGGTCTTTGTTTAACTTGATATCTTCTACTATTATTCCAAACATAATCCATTCCGTATTTGGTTCTATTCTTGACTTGAAGAGCTTTGTAAATATATCAAATATATCGCTCCAAAATCTATTCAACTTTATACATCCTACAAATGAATGTTATATTGGCTTTTTGAAACAAACATTTATCGCATCTAGGAGAAACATTTGAGTAGAATTTATTCAACCTCGTTTTTGAATAATATAGTCTGTGTAATAATTTAAATTGAATTAGATTATGTCCTGCATTAATGGAACAATTATGTGTGTTCATCAGATACTTTTCCCATCTATCTTTCGGAATCTTTATCATTAGTTCATGTTCCCAATCTTCTCTTAGTGTCTCTGTTGAGGGTAATTCTCTATTTAATATAATATTATAAAAATATGATATTAATTTTTGTGAATCGGCCTTAATATTCATTGCTTCTTCTAAAGGGTCTAAAAATATAGTTTGAAATCTATGTATATATTTCTTCATGAAGTCACATATCTGTATATATTTAAAATATTGATTATCATTCAGTTTAAATTTTGATTTTAATTGTTGAAATGATAACAATTTACCCAATTCATACATATCTCCTACTTTCCTAATTCCCAGTCTATCCCAATGTTTATATGTTTTGTCGATAAGAGATGGTTTGAATGCAGGATTATTCAATATTGGGGTTAGTACTGATAGATTATTTAATATCAAGGATAATTTTATTTGTTTCCAAATTCTTATTGTATTGTGATTAATTGGGTTCTTATATATTATACCATTCAATTTTATCAGTAATTTTTCTAATGTAAATCTTTTGAAAGTAAAATAATGAACATCTCAAATTCAAGTAATCAAAAATGACCTTATTGCAACAGCAGAAGGTTGCTCCTGCACTCCAACAAATGTATTGACACATAGTTTGATTAAATATGATTTGATGCACATTGTTGCACACTTGGTACTCTCCTTTTCATAGGCAAAGGTTGCTGTTACTTTGTAAGAAATGTATATATATATAAATAAAATATATGGAAGATATATACAAGAAAAACCATTTACAGTTCAAAGCTAAAGAATGACATCCTATAAGTGAATACCAATTAGTTTGTTTGTAATGTTTTTTACTTTGTATGTGTTGGCAATTTTATTTTGCTGATTTGCGTTTATTCCTGTTGTGCACAGACCATTGATGGCAGTAACATTAAAATTGTTATGGGAAGTACATTTCATCAGTTTATAGGTCTTATAAAAGGAATGAGAGCCACTGCAGAATAAAGAATGGCGAGGAAGATAATTGTTAAGACTAGTTATCCTTTGCCATTTGTTTTCATCATATACCTAAAATGTGCAGACATCATCTTAATGGTAACATTTTCTCTCAATCCAATATCTCTTAATAGCATTTCCTTCTACTTTTGTTTTATTTTTGCAATACTTCAGATTGCACCTCAATCTTTGCATCATTGTGCTATTTGACATTCGTCATTTATTTATTGTTATATTTATCATTGTCATTACTGTAAGTATTATTCTACGAGCAAGGAATTTAACTGCACCCTGGCGTATATGACAATAAACTAATCTGAATCTGGAAATACTGAGTCCAGATTTATCTACATTTTGAAAATGCAGAATTGAATTACGAAAAAAAGAGGCTTTATTTGGATGAGTAAAGTTTTGTGCATGAGCAATGTAACATTTTCATGACCTCGGTCTCCTGGTTGCCCCATTTTTCTAAAACATTTGACAACACTTGTTCTAGAAGTTGAAAAAGACTGACTTTGTTTAAGAAGGGAAGCAGAGAGAATCTAGGAAATTATAGGCCTGTGAGTCCCACATCGATAGTGTGGAAGCTATTCAAGAGGATTTTTAGGGATAGGATTTACATTTGGAAGAGAATGGGTTAAGTAGGGAGAATCAGCATGGCTTTGTACATGGCCGGTCATACCTTACTAACTTGAACGAGTTTTTTGATTAAGTGATGAAAGTAATCGTTGAAGGTAGGCCTGTGGATGTTGTCACCAAGGATTTTTGTAAGGCATTTAATAAAGTCCCCCATAATAGGTTGATCCAGAAGTTAAGATGCAGAGCATTAACCGTGACTTAGTCATATGAATTCAGAACTGCTAACTGATAGAAGACGTAGGGATGTAATGGAAGGCCAATATTCAGGCCTGAGGTCTGTGACCAGTGGAGTTCTGCAGGGATTTGTGCTGGGACCTTTGCTGTTTGTCTGTCTGTCTGTCTGTCTGTCTGTCTGTCTGTCTGTCTGTCTGTCTGTCTGTCTCTAGACATTACGCTTTTACATTCACTAATGCACTCCTCATTACATTTAGACATTTTTACGTACACATTTTTATAAAATCCTTCCCCCCCTCCCCAATATTTCAAAACGTAAAAAAAATCAAACTGCTTCTCACCCATAGAATGTTGGTGAACGTTCCATTGTGTGATGTCACAATGCTCAATGCTCACAGATGTCCAATCGGAATGGATCTCATTTACATCTGCCTTTTCTCCATCCCCGCCTCCCCCCGCCCGCATGATGTTTGCAGCACGTTCCATTGTGTTATGTCACAATGCCATCCCTCACAGATGGCCATTCTGAATGGATCCCCCCCCCAGCCTGTGTTGAAGCGTGTGATCACGTGCGTGGGAATAGAGAATAGAGGATTGGTGGTCATAGGGAATGGGAAATAGATGGACTGCCCCTACCCCTCCCCCCATTCTACCTCCCCACTCTTTCCCTCCCCTCGCTCCCCCGCACCCCTCCCCCTCCCTCCACACTCTGCCCCTCCCTCCCCTACCCCATCTCCCTCCTCCCCCCCCACCCCCCCTCCCCCACACCTCTCTCCCCCTTCCCCATTCCTCTATCCTCCCCACCCCTCTTCCCCCTCTCCATCTCCCTCCTCTCCTCCCCCTCTCATCCACCCTCTCCTCACCCCTTTCCCTCCCCCTCCTCCTCCCATCCCCATCCATCTTTCCCCCCCACCCCCCTTCCCACTCCCCCCACCCCCTTCCCTCTCCCCCCACCCCCTTCCATCTCCCCCCAACCCCTTCCCCCTCTATCCCCCACCATCTCTCCCCTGCCCCCTTCTGCCTACCCCCTCTGTCCCTCTTTCACCACTTCCCCCACACCTCTCTCCCTCTCCCCTCTCTCCCCCCTCCCCCACCCCTCTCTCCCTCCCCCCCCTCTCCATCTCCCCCTCCTCCCACCCCCTTCCCTCTCTCCTCTGCCTCCCTTCTGCCTACCCCCTCTGTCCCTCTTCCACCACTCCCCCTACCCCTCTCCCTCTCTTTCCCCACTTCCACTCTCTCCCCTTCCCCTCCCCCTCTCCCTCCCCCTCCCTCCCACCTCGCTCCCCACACTCTCCACCTCTCCTCCCCCCTCCTCCTCCTCTCCTCCCCCTCTCCATCTCCCCCCTCCCTCCCTCCCCCCCCTCCTCCCTCCCCCTCCCCCACACCTCTCTCCCTCACCCCCTCTCTCCTCCCCTCCCCACCCCTCTCTCCTCCCCTCCCATCCTCTCTCCCCCCCCACCCCCTTCCCTCTCTGCCCCTGTCCTTCTTCCACCACTCCCCCTACCCTTCTCCCCCTCCCTCCCCAGTCATCCACCCCTCTTCCCCCACCCCCCCTCCCTCCCCACCGTCTCCTACCCCCCCACCCCTCTCTCTCCCCCGCTCTCCCCTCTCCCCCACCCCCTTTTCCCCTACCGCTGTCTCCCTCTTCCACCACTACCCCCCTACCCCCCTCCCCTCCCCTCTCCCACTTCCACCACTCCCCTTACCACTCTCTCCCCCCCCCACTCTTCCACCTCTCGCCCTCCCCCCCACCCCTCCCCTCTCCCCCCCACCCCACTCACCTCACCCCCCACCCCCTTTCCAACTACACTCTCTCCCTCTTCTGCCCACTCCCCCCCCCCTCTCTCCCACATTTACCACTCTCCCCCCTACACCCCTCCCTCCCCACTCTTTCCACTTCTTTCTCCCCATCCCCCCACCCTCCCTCATCTCCCCCCCACCCCCTCTCTCACTCCCCCGCCCTTCCTTCTCCCTCCCCCACTTCCCCCTCCCCTACCACTCTCCCCTCCCTCCACACTCTTCCCCCTCTCTCCCCTATCCCTCTCCCTACCCCTATCTCCCTCCCTCCACCACTCTTCCCCCTCTTTCCCCTTCCCCCTCTCCCTGCTCCCCTCCTCCCCCCTTCCGTCTCTCCCATTCCACACCACCTCCCCTCTTTTCCCCCCACCCCTCTCTCACCCCCTCCCCACCCCCTCTCCTCCTCTCCCCCCTCTCTCCCCCCCTCTCCATCTCCCTCCTCTCCTCACCCCTTTCCCTCTTCCCTCCCCTCCCACTCCCCCTCTCCCCCCCTACCACCCTCCTCTCTCCCCCCCTCCCCCCACCCCTTCCCCTCTCACTTGCACCACTCCTGCTACCCCTCACTCCCCACTCTTCCCCTCTCCCTCCCATCTCTCTCTCTCCCCCCTCCTCTATCCCCCCTCCACCCTCCTTCCCTTTCCTCTCTCCCCCCCCCTCCACTCTCTCCACCTCTACCCTCCCCCTCTCCCCCCTCCCCCCTCCCCCTCTCACTTTCCTCCCCCCACCCCTCTCCCTCTCACCTTCCCCCTGTTCCCCTCCACCCCTTCCCCATCCCTCTTAACCCCCCTCACCCCACCCTCCCCCTCTACCACCACCCCCTTCCCCTGCCTCTCTCCTCCTTTACCCCTCCCGCTACTCCTCCCCTCCCCTCCCCTCATCCTCACCCCCCTCTCTTCCCCTTCCCCTCTCCTCCCCCTCCCCACTCTCTCCCCATCTCCCCCCTCCCGCTCACCACTCTCTCCCCCACCCTCTCCCCTCCTCCCCCACCCCCTCCCCCCTCCCCACCCCTCCCCTCCCCTTTACCCTCCCCCATCCTCATCCCCCCTCTCTCTCCCTCCCCCTCCCCTCACCCTCTCCTCCCCCTCCCCAATCTCTCCCCATCCCCCCTCCCCTCCCCCTCCCCTCTCCCATCTCCCCCCTCCCCCTCCCCACTCTCCACATTTCCCTCGCCCCCTCCTCCCACCCCCCCCTCCCCTCCCCCCCCACCCCTCTCTAACCCCCTCAACCACCCTCCCCCCCTCCCCACTCTACCACCCCCCCTTCCCCCTACCCCTCTCCTCCTTTACCCTCCCCGCTCCCCTCCCCTCCCCATCCTCATCCCCTCTCTCTCCCTTTCCCCCTCCCCTCTCCTCCCCCTCCCCACTCGCTCCCTTTCTCCCCCTCCCCACTCTCTCCCCCCATCTCCCCCTCCCCCTTTCCCACTCTCTCTCCCCCATCTCCCTCTCCCCTCCTCCCCACCCTCCTCCCTCACTCACCCATCCTCTCCTCCTCCCCTCCACCCCCTTCTCTGTCTCTTGCCCTTCTGTCTCTGCCCCTCTCTCTCTGTCTCTCCCCACTCTCTCTCTGCCCTCACTCTCTAACCCCCTGCCCCCCTCTAGACGCGCCTGTGAGTTGGGGGCTATGCATCAGTGGATAGGGCGGTTATGGGGTAAAAGGAGCAAATTAATAATATTGATTAATTAATTAATTCATTTAATATAATAAGGGGTGTAGTTAGCGTGTGTGAGGGGTGGTAGTTAGTGTGTGTGACGCCTCATGCTGCCCCCCCACCGCACTTTGGGGGAACAGACCCAATGGGCCTGCACTTGGTCTAGTATACTTTTAAAACTGTGTGTGTGTGTGTGTGTGGGTGTACAGCATTTTGCATTTGAAACGTTTCTCCGTGAAAAGCAGATGCAAAAACGCAGAGATTTTTACAATTTCGCTAGGGGTTTAACTTATGAATTCGGATATCCACTCCTCATTAATTTTGGTCATTTATCTGTACACTTTTTAAATAAAATTCTTCACAAAACGTACTGTTTTGTTTAAATCAGTCTGCTGCCCAGCTGCGGTAGCTGCGGACGTCACAATGCCCACATTCCCACCAATGGAGGCCCACCTTCCTCCAGGCACTGCCACCCCGCCGCTGTGGACTAAAGCTCACGCCACGGCTCCCGCAGCTGGATTCCCATTCCTGCCCGCCGGCTCATTCCAACTCCCCCCCCCCCCCCCCAATCTCAAAATGTTCTGCAGGGGAGGTCACCAGAGGTCACAGCTGGTCACCGGAGACCACCGGCTTAAACATGGCGGCGGCAGTTATTGTTGTGCGGGGCATTACTCCCTCTGGGAAACCTGAAATTCCTCCGTTGATCGCAGAGACACGGGGAATCGTCACATCCGAGCACCCTGCTCACCGAGTTCAGGTCCGCCCTCTCACTATCTCTCCCCCATCCTCTCCCCATCCTCCTTCCCTCTCCCCCCTCCCTCACTACCGCTGCAAACCCAACGTGCTGCCAGTCGCGCCTCTCGCAAGTCCTTTGATAAAAACCTTGCGAACCCCCTCCCCTCTCTCTCTCCCCTCCTCTCTCGCTCACATCTCTCCCACTCCTCTCTCTTTCTCCCACCTCTCTCTCTCTCTCTTCTCCTCTCTCTCTCTCTCTCTCTCTCCCCACCTCATCCCTCCCTGTCCCTCCCCATCCCTGTTCCCCTTCTCCCTGCCTTCGCCCGCCTCCCTGCCTCCCCTTCTGCCCCCCCCCGCCCCCTTCCCTCCTCCCCCCCCACTTCTCCCCCCCTCTCTCCCCCTCCCTCTCTCTGCTCCCTCCCATCTTCCCTCAGTCAGAATCCGCATCACTCCTCATTTTTCGGAGCCCACATCACTTGCCCGGCTCCCCTCCCCCTCTTCTCACCTCCTCCCCTCTCCTCCCTCCCTCTCTCCCCTCTCCTCTCTACTACCCATCACAGGGGACGACCTCCTCTCCAGGGAGACCCGATCATCTGACTCCCCCTCCCACCCCCCCCCGGGCCCAGCCCGGCTCTGTCGCCCTGGTGGGTGCGCCTACCTTTGCGGAAGCCATGATCGGCTGGTACCCCCACTGCTTTTCACCATCCTCAGATCACTCCGTGCCTCACTCGGGCTGCTGCCCCGCCCCCCTCTCCTTCTCTCTCTCTCCCTCTCTCCCTCCTCCCTCCTCTCCTCTCAGTCCTCTCTCTCCTCTCTCTCCTCCCCTCTCCTCTCTCTCCTCTCTCCTCTCTCTCTCTCTCTCTCTCTCTCTCTCTCCCACCCCTCTTCCTCCTTTTCTCTCTCCCTCTCTGCCTCCCCCACCCTCTCCACACCACTCCCTAAACACCCCTCCCCTCCACACCCTCCCCACCCCCCCCCCCTTCCCTCCCTCCCCCTCTTCCACCACCTCCACCCCTCCCCTCCCCCCCTCCCACCCCACCCCCCTCTCATCCCGTTCCCACCCCCTCTCCCCCCCAGCCCCCCCTCTCCCCCCTCTCTCTCCTCACTCCTCCCCTACCCTCCCCCCTCACCCGCCCTCCCTCTCCTCCTCCCCTCCCAACTCTCCCCATTCGCTCTCTGCCCTCACTCTCTACCCCCCGCCCCCCAGACGCACCTGCGAGTTGGGAGCTATGTGTCAGTGGATAGGGCGGTTATGGGGTAAAAGGAGAAAATTAATGAAATTAATATAATATCAAGGGTGCAGTTAGTGTGTGTGGGGGTGGTTAGTGTGTACGGCGCCGCATGCCGTCCCACCATCCCCCCCACCCGCAAATACGCTTTGGGGGAACAGACCCAACAGGTCTGCACTTGGTCTAGTGATATATGTAAATGTCTTGGAAGTAAACATAGATGGGTTGGTTTGTAAATTTGCAGATGACACCAGTTTGTTGGGGAAGCCAACAGTAAGGAAGACTGTCAAAGTATACAGCAGGATATAGATAAGGTACAAAAATGTGTGGAGAAATGGCAGATGGAGTTTAATCTGAGCAAGTGTGAATTGTGGCACTTTGGGAGGTCAAATGTGGGGGGGAAATCTGCAATAAATGGCATTACCTTAAACAACATCGATTACAGAGGGATCTTGGGGTCCCAATCCAAAACTCCTAGGAAGTGGCAACATAGGTAAGTGGAGTGGTAAAAAAGGGATCTGATAGGCTTCCTTTTGTAGATTAGGGCATAGAGTTTAAGAGTCAGAAAGTCATGATGCAGGCATATTGTTTAGGCTGCATTTGGAGTATTGCATGCAGACTAGTTGCCCCTTTACAGGAAGGATGTGGAGCCTTTGGAAAGCGTGCTGAGTAGGTTCACCAGAATGAGGCCTGGATTAGGAGGTATTAGCTGCAGGGAGCAGTTTGATAAACCCTTGGAACACTAGTGGTTGTGGAGAAACTTGATAGAAGTATATTAATTATGAAAGGCTTAGATAGAATAGGCAGTTAGAACCTTTCTTGTAGGGTGGAAAAATCAAATTCTAGAGGGCATAGCTTTGTTGAGAGTGGCATAGCTTTAAGGTGAGAGGAGATGTGCAGGATGAGTTTTTTTACTTAGAGGACAAAGGTCAAAAGGGCATTTATTATCACACACACCAATTGGTGTAGTGAAATTTGACTTGCCATTGCAGCACACCAATAAAATAAACACAAGATTTTAGAATTAAACATTAAACATAAGAACATCCCCCCACAATGTTTCCCACTGTGAGGGAAGGCAGCAAAGTTCAGTCCACTTCCTCCATGTTCACCCGTGGTCAGGGCCTATTTGAGGCCTCCGCAGTCGCCGCAACGGCAGCCCGATGTTTCAGGCCCTCTCGCCGGGATGATGGAACTCCGGCGTCGGAAGAACTCTCTCAGCGGCTTGGAGTTTCGAAACGGCTGTTTCCTACCGGAGACCGCAGCTTCCAAAGTCCACAGGCCGTGCTGGTCGGAGCTCCAACACTGGTGATCTCTGCGAAAGATCCCAGGCTCCGCGGTGTTCAAAGTCAGCACCACCCGCAGCTGGACGCTCCTCGACCACAGCTCCACGATGTTGGAGTCGGCAGTCCCAGCACTTACCACACGGCGACCCCTGGTAAGGCATCGCCCGCTCCGCGATGGTGCTTCAGCGCTGCGCCTCCACCGAAGCTGAAGTTGGTAGGCCGCGAGGAAGGGGCAAAGATGCGGCTTGGAGGAAAGACGCATTTCCGACCAGGTGGGGACTAAGAAAAAAAAGTGTCCCCCCCCCCACATAAAAAGACTAGAAGACCTCCAGGACAAAAACTTTCAACACACTAAAATTTAAAATAGGGTGAAAGGACGAACAGCTGCAGGCAGGGCAGCCATACTCGATGCCGCCCCCACTCAATGTGGCTGGTGAGTGCCTGGAATGCTATGTCGAGGGTGGTGGTTGAGGCAGATATCATAGTGGCATTTAGGAGACATTTGGGTAGGCAAATTGATATGCAGGAAATGGAGGGTTATGCATTATGTGCAGCCAGGTAAGTGTTGGTCTTAGATTTGTGCATGGCACAGACATTGTAGGCTGAAGGACTTGTCCTTGTGCTGTACTGTTCTATGTTCTATGACGGTCAGTGTAAACATTTAGTTTTTATTCTCGTAATATTTATGCAATGTTTTTATGGAAATATGATAATATATGGATATGATGCATAGTAGCTAATTTATACGTGTCTATAACAGATAAGAGTGGAGAGTCACAGCCATCCACATTAATGCTCTTAGTAAAGATATTTACACCAACACTGCGTGGAATAATAAACTATTGTAGCGGCACCCGCTAGCGCACGCATGTATTAAACCCGGCGTTCGGAAGCCGCGGTCACGTGACTCGGGAGGGGCCGCTTGTTTCGTGTGGTATTTCACTTACGCGTATCAGTTCATCGCTGACCACCATTATGGGCTGACCACCATTATGGGCATTCGTGTCTGAAGAACCTGTATACTGGATATCGAACTTTTGAATAAAGATCTGTTTAAAACTCCAGTAGTCGTTTCTCATATTACTAAACTATCATCCATGCCTTTCACCAAACCAACCACCTGACCAAACACACTCTCCTTCTCCATCTGCTTTCCTCAACACCACTGGCCAGCAAAACCCGAGGCATCCACATTTCAAATGGAATCATGTCTGTATTTAATGCCAAGACAGCAGTTAATATATAAAATTGAGTTTTTTTTCTATCAAAATAATATCACAAATGAAGTGATATGGTAAAGAGCATGGTAAAATTACTGGATTATTATAAAGTGTAAACTAACATAAATTTGTTTATTTTTTAATTGTTTATGGTGGTGTATGGCAAAATGACATGCATGTATAAAAACAGTAGTTTCCAAGGTGACATGAATCAGAGGCTATCTGGAGCTGTGTGTGGGAATAGCTTGCTTTAGTCGGATAAGTAAGGGCTTTGTCTGGAAGTCTTGTGAAAAATGATGCCTCAGTTTAAGAAGTGCTGCAGACAAACCCTGAGAATTATAGACAAGTGCCTAACATCTGTAGTGGGAAAGTTACTGGAGAGGATGCTGACAGATAATATATACATGCATTTGGATAGGTTGATTAGGGATAGTCAGCATGGTTTTGTACATGGGAGATTGTGCCTCAAGAATTCAATTGAGTTTTTGTAAGAAGATTCCAAGAATGTTGAAAAGGGCAGGACAGTTGATGCAGTCTATATGGATTTCAGTAAGCCTTTGATAAGGTTTGGCATGGTAGGCTGCTCTGGAAGGTTAGATCACTTGGGATCCATAGAGAGCTGGCTAACTGGATACAAAATTGGCTTCATGGTTGGAAGCAGAGCATGGTGGTTGAAGATTGCTTTTTGGGCTGGAGGCTGTGCCTCAGGGATTGTTGCTGGGCCCATTGCTGTGTGGCATCTACATTTTAAAAAAAAGATAAGTATTTACATGGCATGATTACTAAAGGGCCTGTCCCACTTTCACGACCTTTTTTACTCGTGGACATTTATCATCAGGCTAGAAAAATGCCCTGAACTACTTGATGCCACGAGTACCTACGACTAGCATCACAACCTACCTACGACCTCCTACGACCTCATGACGACCATGCTGCTACTATGAGTCAAAGGCAAACTCGGCAGAGTTCGTGAATTAGGTCGTGAAAGTGGAACAGGCCGTTTAGTTTGCAGACGACACTAAAGTAGGTGATGTCATAGACAGAGAAGATAGTTATCAAGAACTACAATGGAATCCTCATCAGATGTGCAAGTAGGTCGAGGAACGGGTAATGGTTTAATTCAGATAAGTGTAAGGTGTTGCGTATTGAGAAGTTAATCAGGCTCAGTAGGGCTCTGGGGAGTGTTGTAGAGCAAATGGTCTAGGAGTACAAGTACATATTTACCAGAAGTGGCATCACTAATAAATGGAGTGTGAAGATGGTGTTTGGCATGCTGCCCTTCATGAGCGAGGGAATTGAATATAACATTTTGGATATTGTATTGCAGCTGGACAAGGTGTTGGTGAGACTGCACCTGGAGTATTGTGTTCAGTTTTGGTCATCCTACTACAGGAAAGATACAATTAAAGCCCTGTCCCACTGTACGAGTTCATTCAAGAGTTCTCCCGAGTTTGCCCTGATTTGAACTCGGAGATTTACGGTAATGGCCGCTCATTGGTTCTCAGGGCTCTCGTGGACATTTTTCAACATGTTGAAAAATCTTCACGAGTCTTTCCGAGCTTACCGCGTTTCACGAGTACCTGCCGTTAGCGTTACGAGCCGTTAAGAGACGTCCCCGAGCTCCGATGTACCCGCTACATACATTCTACATGCTTCCACGAGTTTTTTTTTTAAACTCGGGAGAACTCTTGAATGAACTCGTACAGTGGGACAGGGCTTTTACTACGCTAGAAAGAGTACAGAGAAGATTTATGAGGGTGTTGCCAGAACCGGAGGCCCTGAATTTTAGGGAGAGATTAACAGCATTGGGCTTTATTCCTTGGAATGCATAAGGCTGAGAGGTGGACTTATGGAGGTATAAAAGCCTGAGGGGAATAGATAGGGGTGATTGCACAGAATCCTTGTTCCATTACTGGAAAATCAAGAACTAGAGGGCATAGATTTAAGGAGTAAGCGAAAAAATTTAATAGGAACCTGAGGAGCAACTATTTTACACAGAGGCTGGTGGGTATGTGGAACTAGTTGCCGGAGAAAGTAGTTGAAGCAAACACAATAACAATATTTAAAGGAAACTTGAACAAGTGCGTAGATAGAAAAAGTTTAGAGGGATAGGGGCCAAATGTTTGCCAAACTAGCTTAGATGAGTCATCTTGGTTGGCATAGATGAAATGGAAGGTAGGACCTGTTTCTGTGCTGTATGACCCCATGACTATGATTCTAGCTAGAAGGATAGATACAGTAAAACAGCTGAAATATGTATATTCAAAATAATTCAGTAGATCTGTAAAGTTCTGTAAGGGCACTCTATTTGTAATGTCAGTGACTTTACTTTTATTTCTGTGGTTACACCAGAGGAAAAGATTATTTACATCTCCACCCATATAAACATTTGGCTGGTGCAATTAGTCTTTGGCAGTAGCATAAAATGGAAGGGAGCAATTCAGCAGCTCATTTACACCTCTTGATTGTATTTGTCTTTAACCACAGAAATAGGGAATAGCGGGAACACAAAGGGATTTAAGCATAATTATTTAGGCAGGAATTTTTTAACAATCTCTGACCAGAAGCCAAAATTGTTCAACAAGAACTATGACAATTCATTATATATTAAGGAATTGGCGTAAGTTTTGGATGAGTTGAAGAGGATGGAGAATAGGAACTTGGTTTGGAGAGCATTGGGATAGTCCGTCTGATGGTACTGTAATAAAGCCAGTCATACGCACTTCAGGGTACAACATGTTTATTAAAGTCTACTCACAGTGTACTTCAGCATGGCTTTACAGTTAACAGCTACTCAGACTAACTACATAAACTGATTTCTGATAATATAAACCGCATAGTAGGCGGAGCTTCTACTAACATGCACTACAATTGGTTAGTAAGAAGTAACCAATCTACAGCTACCACGACCAGTGGTTTAAGTTTATTATTATCATGTGCAGGACCAAGAATCAGGACCAGTCCCATTCATCTGCTAAATACATTATCCCTTCTAACAATGTGTCAGGTTCTTCCTTCCCTTTTCCCCAAATGTTCCACGATTAGAGTTACAGCGTGGAAACAGAATCTTTGGCCCACTGCGTCCCCACCGACCATCACTCACTCATACACTAGCTCTAGGTTATCCCAGTTTCGCTGTTGTGCTGCCGCAAATAAGAATTTCATTGTTCCATTTTAACACACATCACAATGAAACACTCTTGACTAGGGGCAATTTACAGAAGCCAATTAACCTACACATCTGCATGTCTTTGGAATGTGGGAGGAAACCAGAGCAACCAGAAAACTCACATGGTCACAGGGAAAATGTACAAATTCTGGACATAGAAAGCACATCAAACCCAGGTCACTGGCACTGTAAGGCAGCAGCTTTTCCGCTGTGCCACTATGTGGCCTATTTTTAGCATATTTACTAGACTAAGTGGGACCCGTTGGGTCCCATGTTCATACGGGAGGACTGGTCCACCAACACAACATTCCACTTCTCCACCAATTCCAATATTGGTGGCCAGTGGGGGGGGGGGGGGGGGGCTTTCTGGAGCATTATGGGTGTTATGGGCTGAAGGGACTGGTTTCCAGAGGGCTAGTATGGACATTGTAGGCCTAATGGATTATTGGGGGGGGCGGGGCAGCTCAGTCACTCAAGCCTGATGTGCTGGCAGCTCACTCATGGCTGGTGGGCTGGCAGTTGACTCACGGCTATTCCTTGAAATTCCATTTCAAGCAGGGTGCAAGGCCACCAAATTCAAATACAGTTTCCCATCATTTCAAGCAGGGTGCAAGGCCACCAAATTCAAGTGCGGTTTCATGCCACCAAACAGGGTGCAAGGGCACCAAATGTAAGTGCAGTTTCATGCCACTTCAAGCAGGGTGCAGAGCCACCAAATTCAAGTGCTTTTTCATGCCACCTCAAGCAGGGTGCAAGGCCACCAAATTCAAGTGCAGTTTCATACCACTTCAAGCAGGGTGCAAGGCCACCAAATTCAAGTGCAGTTTCCGACCACTTCAAGTAGGGTGCAAGGCCACCAAATTCAAGTGCAATTTCATACCACTTAAAGCAGGGTGCAAGGCCACCAAATTCAAGTGCAGTTTCATACCACTTCAAGCAGGGTGCAAAGCCACCAATTTTAAGTGCTGTTTCCTACCACTTCAAGCAGGGCTCAGGGCCACCAAACTCAAGTTCAGTTTCCTACCACTTCAAGAGGATTGCTTGAGATTTCTTAGTTTCTTTGTGGCCGCACAGAGGGAAGTAGAAAGCATTCTTCATTGTTTTTGGAACTTTGGTAAATATCTTTTGCAATTCAGACTATCATTTTCATTGTTACTGACTTAATGCTGTAGCCATACTAATTAGCTGCAAGTTCAGATAATTCAGATTGTTGTAAGTTCAGGTAAGGTTCTGGTCAGTTTCTGGTCAGTTTCTGGTCAATGGCAATTTCCAGAACATTATGAGGAATAGGCGCTAGTTCTGCTCATGAATAGCAACAAAAAAGATCAGGGTTACACATGACAATGAAGGTCATTGCGAGACCTCCAATATATGTACATATAGATTTCATTTAGAATGTTAGAACAGCAGAGTTACAGGATGATAATCTTTCACTTAAAATCCAAAATCAACGAGGAGTCCTGTGACATTTAATTACAAACTCACCTTCCATGTT
The DNA here is from genome assembly GCA_035221665.1 of Okamejei kenojei. Classification (NCBI taxonomy): domain Eukaryota; kingdom Metazoa; phylum Chordata; class Chondrichthyes; order Rajiformes; family Rajidae; genus Okamejei; species Okamejei kenojei. Next base: position 50,585,116 of record CM069136.1, read on the forward strand.
CTGAGCCAGTAATTTGGGGGTCCCAAAATATTTCACAGGGATGCAAATCATGGCTATGCGTAAATAGTGTTGCCATATGAACTGGAACAATGAAATATTTACTTCCTGCAGCTCTGCAGGCACATTGGCTCTAACAACTACAGCAATAAATATACACAAATAAATAGATTTTCTAGGTAAACTAGACCATGATATTGCAAAACTAAAGTATACAGAGCAATCTTAATAGTGAAAAGTCCATAGCAGTTTGATGCTGAGGTATGGTTGTGGTTAGGCTTGTGCAGTGTGGCTCAGGTACCTGATGGTTGATGGGAAGAAGCTATTCTTGAACCTAAAGGTAATGGTTCTCATGCTCTTGTACGTTCTTCCGGGTGGTAGCAGCAAGATGATAAGAATATGTCCAGGGCTATGTAAGTCTTAGTCATTATCTGCCTTCTTGAGGCATTGCTTACTGTAGATCTCTTCAATGGTCAGAAGGTCAATACCCGTGTTGGACCACCTCCTTCCTTCTTGAAAGCTCAATTTTCTGAACCAGACCATGATGCAACCAGTCAGCATGCTCTTTACTATACATTGATAGAAATGCAAAGGTGTATTTGGTGAAATGCCAAATTGCCTCATACGTCTGAATTAATCAAGGTGTTGGTGAGCTTTCTCTGTGATTGCATTAATTGCTGGGCCCAGAAAAGATCATCAGGAAACTAGGAACTTGAAGCTATTCACTCGCCCTACTGCCTTTCTGCCAATGCAACAGTTGCAGAGTCCTTGACTGTCCTTTCCTGAAGTCAACAGCTTCATGATCATGTTAACGTTGAGAGCAAGTTTGTTATTCTGGTTTGTTATTCTACGTGACCAGATTATCGATTTTCCTCCTGCTGTGACTCAACTATGACTCACCTTTTCCCAGTTACTCGTCTAATGACAATTGTACTGTTGGTAATTTAAAGATGTTGTTGGAACTGCGATTGACTACACTGTCATGCTTACAGAGTAGAGCAAGGGAACAGCGCACACAGCCCTGAGGTGACCCTGTGCTGATGATCGGTGAGGAGGAGGAGGTATTGAAATCTGCCGATGAGGAAGTCATAGATACAGTTGCATATGGAGGAGCTGATTCCTATTTCCCCATGTTAGTGATGAATTTGGAAGGGATGATGGTTTTGAACATTGAGCTTTTAGTTGATGAACCTGATGTATATATTCCTGTTGTCCAAGTGATCCAGTGCCAGTGGGATCACATCCGCTGTCGATCTGTTGTGATGGTAGGCAAATGGAAGTGGGTCCGGGTCATAACTGAGGTAGGAGTTTACTTGCAAAATAATCAAGCTCTTGAAATTCTTCATCACAATCATAATTAACTCATTCACTTTCAAATGGGAGTAAATCTTATCCCGAAGAATCTTCTCCAATAGCTTCTCTAACACTGACATGGGGCTCACCAGGTCTATAATTTCCTGGATTCGTTCTACTTCCCTCCTGAAATAAAGGAACAACATTAGCTCCTCCCCAGTCCTCCAGGACCTCACCTGTGGCTAGAGAAGACACAAAGATCTTCGCCAAGGCTTCTGTAATTTCCTTTTGTATTCCATTCAAGTTCAAGTGAGTTTATTGTCATGTGTCCCTGATAGGACAATGAAATTCTTGCTTTGCTTCAGCACAGCAGAACATAGTAGGCATTGACTATAAAACAGATCAGTGTGTTCATATACCATTATATAAATATATACACACATGAATAAATAAACTGATAAAGTGCAAATAACAGATAATGGGTTATTAATGTTCAGAGTTTTGTCCGAGCCAGGTTTAATAGCCTGATGGCTGTGGCGAAGTAGCTATTCCTGAACCTGGTCATTGCAGTCTTCAGGCTCCTGTACCTTCTACCTGAAGGTAGCAGGGAGATGAGTGTGTGGCCAGGATGGTGTGGGTCTTTGATGATACGGCCAGCCTTTTTGAGGCAGCGACTGCGGTAAATCCCCTCGATGGAAGGAAGGTCAGAGCCGATGATGGACAGGGCAGTGCTTACTACTTTTTATAGTCTTTTCCTCTCTAGGGCGCTCAAGTTGCCGAACCAAACCACGATGCAACCGGTCAGCAAGCTCTCTACTGTGCACCTGTAGAAGTTAGAGAGAGTCCTCCTTGACAAACCGACTCTCCGTAATCTTCTCAGGAAGTAGAGGCGCTGATGAGCTTTCTTGATAATTGCATCAGTGTTCTCGGACCAGAAAAGATCTTCAGAGATATGCACGCCCAGGAATTTGAAGCTCTTGACCCTTTCAACCATCGACCTGTTGATATAAACGGGACTGTGGGTCCCCATCCTTCTCCTTCGAGAGAGCAGGCTATTCAAGACTGGATATTAAGTAATGAGGAAGGGTTAGTTAGCAGCCTTGTTGTACGTGGCCCCTTGGGCAAGAGTGACCATAATATGGTTGAGTTCTTCATTAGGATGGAAAGTGACATTGTTAATTCAGAAACACGGGTCCTGAACTTAAAGAAAGGTAACTTTGAGGGTATGAGACGTGAATTGGCCAAGATGGACTGGCAATTGATTCTTGAAGGGTTGACGGTGGATATGCAATGGAAGGCATTTAAAGACTGCATGGATGAACTACAACAATTGTTCATCCCAGTATGGCAAAAGAATAAATCAGGGAAGGTGGCGCATCCGTGGATAATGAGGGAAATCAGGGATAGTATCAAAGAAAAAGATGAAGCGTACAAATTAGCCAGAAAAAGCAGCCTACCAGGGGACTGGGAGAAATTCAGAGACCAACAGAGGAGGACAAAGGGCTTAATTAGGAAAGGGAAAATGGAGTATGAAAGAAAACTGGCAGGAAACATAAAAACTAACTGCAAAAGTTTTTATCGATATGTGAAGCGCAAAAGATTAGTTAAAACAAATGTAGGTCTCTTGCAGTCAGAAACGGGTGAATTGATCATGGGGTACAAGGACAAGGCAGACCAATTAAATAACTACTTTGGTTCTGTCTTCACTAAGGAAGACATAAGTAATTTGCCGAAAATAGCAGGGGATCGCGGGTCAAATGAGATGGAGGAAATGAGTGAAATCCAGGTTAGCCGGAAAGTGGTGTTAGGTAAATTGAATGGATTAAAGGCCGATAAATCCCCAGGGCCAGATAGGCTGCATCCCAGGGTACTTAAGGATGTAGTCCCAGAAATAGCAGATGCCTTAGTGATAATTTTTCAAAACTCTTTAGATTCTGTAGTTCCTGAGGATTGGAGGGTAGCTAATGTAACCCCACTTTTTAAAAAGGGAGGGAGAGAGAAAACGGGGAATTACAGACCAGTTGGTCTAACATCGGTAGTGGGGAAACTGCAAGAGAAAATTATTAAAGCTGGGATAGCAGCGCATTTGGAAAGTGGTGAAATCATTGGACAAAGTCAGCATGGATTTACGAAAGGTAAATCATGTCTGACGAATCTTATTGAATTTTTTGAGGATGTAACTAGTAGAGTGGATAAGGGAGAAGCAGTGGATGTGTTGTATCTGGACTTTCAGAAGGCTTTCGACAAGGTCCCACACAAGAGATTGGTATACAAACTTAAAGCACACGGTATTGGTGGTTCAGTATTGATGTGGATAGAGAATTGGCTGGCAGACAGGAAGCAAAGAGTAGGAGTGAACGGGTCCTTTTCAGGATGGCAGACAGTGACTAGTGGGTGCCGCAAGGCTCAGTGCTGGGACCCCAGCTATTTACAATATACATTCATGATTTGGACGAGGGAATTAAATGCAACATCTCGAAGTTTGCGGATGACACGAAGCTAGGGGGCAGTGTTAGCTGTGGGGAGGATGCTAGGAGGCGGCAGGATGACTTGGATCGACTGGGTGAGTGGGCAAATGCATGGCAGATGCAGTATAATGTGGATAAATGTGAGGTTATCCACTTTGGTGGCAAAAACAGGAAGGTAGACTATTATTTGAATGGTGACCCGATTAGGAAAAGGGGAGATGCAACGAGACCTGGGTGTCATGGTACACCAGTCATTGAAAGTAGGCATGCAGGTGCAGCAGGCTGTGAAGAAAGCAAATGGTATGTAGGCATTCATAGCAAAAGGATTTGAGTACAAGAGCAGGTGGTTCTACTGCAGTTGTAACAGGGTCTTGGTGAGGCCACACCTGGAGTATTGCGTAGTGTTTTGGTCTCCTAATCTGAGGAAAGACATTCTTGCCATAGAGGGAGTACAGAGAAGGTTCACCAGACTGATTCCTGGGATGGCAACGACTTCCATATGACGAAAGACTGGATAGACTCGGCTTGTACTCGCTGGAATTTAGAAGATTGAGGGGTGATCTCATAGAGACTTACAAAATTCTTAAGGGTTGGACAGGCTAGATGCAGGAAGATTGTTCCCAATGTTGGGGAAGTCCAGGACAAGGGGTCACAGTTTAAGGATAAGGGGGAAGTCTTTTAGGACCGAGATGAGAAAATCGTTTTTCACACAGAGAGTGGTGAATCTGTGGAATTCTCTGCCACAGAAGGTAGTTGAGGCCAGTTCGTTGGCCATATTTAAGAGGGAGTTGGATGTGGCCCTTGTGGCTGAAGGGATCAGAGGGTATGGAGAGAAGGCAGGTACAGGATATTGAGTTGGATGATCAGCCATGATCATATTGAATGGCAGTGCAGGCTCGAAGGGCCGAATGGCCTGCTCCTGCACCTAATTTCTATGTTTCCTTCCAAAGTCCACAATCAGTTCCTTGGTTTTGCTGGTGTTGAGGGCCAGGTTGTTGTGCTGGAACCATATGGACAGTTGCTCGATCTCTCTTCTGTACTCCGTCTCATCCCCATCAGCGATACGTCCCACAACAGTGGTGTCGTCAGCGAACTGATGATGGAGTTCGCACTGTGACCGGCTACGCAGTCACGAGTATAGAGAGAGTACAGCAGGGGGCTGAGCATGCAGCCTTGAGGTACTCCCGTGCTGATTGTTACCGAGTCCGACACATTTCCACCAATACGAACAGACTGTGGTCTGTGAATTGGAAGTCGAGGATCCAATTGCTGAGGGATGCGCAGAGACCCAGTTCTGCAAGTTTGGTTACCAGCTTGGAGGGAATGATAGTATTAAATGCCGAGCTGTAATCGATAAATAACAGCCTGACATATGAGATTTTGTTGTCCTAGTGGTCCAGAGCGGAGTGGCGATAAGCGAACTGCAGTAGGTCCAGGTTTTTGTTGAGGTAGGAGTTGATTTGCGCCATGATCAACCTCTCGAAGCACTTCATCAGTTAGTGCTACAGGTCGATAGTCATTGAGGCACGGTCACCTTGCTCTTCTTGGGCACTGGTATAATTTATGCCCTTTTGAAGCAGGTGGGAACCTCAGACCTCAGAAGTGAGAGGTTGAAAATGTCCGTAAAAACTCCAGCCAGTTGGTCCGCACAGGTTTTTAGAATACGACCAGGTATACCATCAGGTCCAGGCGCTTTTGAAGGATTTACTGACGTCAGGATTTACTGACCCTCTGAAGGATTTACTGACGTCGGCCTCTGTGACTGAGACTGAAATACCATCACAGCGAATAGGGGCTCGGGAAGGCACATCGGTGTTCTCCCTATCAAAGCGTGCGTAAAACACATTGAGCTCATCAGGGATTGATGTTTCGTCGACATTCGAGCTGCCTCCTGATTTCACCTTGTAGGATGTGATTGCATTCAGGCCCCGCCATAACTGCCGAGCATCTGTCTCATCCTCCAGCTTGGAGCAGAAGTCCCTTTTGGCCTTTTTGATGGCCTGACCAAGGTCGTATCTGGACTTCTTGTAGACCACTGCATCATCAGACATGAATGCCCGGTGTCTGGTCTTCAGAAGAGTGCGGATTTCAAAGTTGATCCAAGGTTTCTGATTGGGAAACACTCGGAAGGTTTTTGTAGGGATGCAGTCCTCCACACATTTCTTAATGAAGTCTGTAACGACTGTGGCGTATTCGTTCAAGTCCGTTGCCAAGTCCTTGAACATTGCCCAGTCTACAGACTCCAAACAGTCCTGTAGTTGTTCCTCTGCCGCCCCCCCCCCCCCCCCCCCCCCCCGACCAGCTCTGTACTGTCCTCACCTCTGGGGTTGTGCTCTTTAATTGCTGCCTGTTGGCAGGAAGAAGCAGCACCACGGTATGGTCGGATTTACCAAAGTGAGGGCGAGGGATAGAGCGATAGGCATTCTTGATGATGGTGTAGCAGTGGTCGAGGGTGTTTGGTCCTCTGGTGCAGCAGGAGACGTGTTGGTGGAAGTTGGGGAGTGATTTCTTTAGGTTTGCCTTATTGAAGTCCCCAGCAATGGTGGTAAATGCCTCGGGGTATTTTCCATAGTTACTCCATTTACCAGATATCCAGCAATTTACTTAAACTAACTACAATTCTTACAATTAAACTACAACTACAATTCCTTTGAGCTTTTTGTTGTCATCTTGTTTTCTTACTTAGATTTCCTAGTTAGATAGAGCTCTAGGGGCTGGTGGAATCAAGGGATATGGGGAGAAGGCAGGCACAGGTTATTGATTGGGGACGATCAGCCATGATCACAATGAATGGCGGTGCTGGCTCGAAGGGCCGAATGGCCTCTTCCTGCACCTATTTTCTATGTTTCTATGTTATGCTTGGTGCATCAGTAAATTTAACAATCATATCTTCTGTGTCTTCATCCATACCATTTATATGAATTGTAAAAAAGGTGAGGCCACAGTACCGATTGTGCGGCATACCATTCATTACATCCTGCCTGCCATAAACCCATTTATCCCTGCTCTTGGTTTCCTGTTATCCATGCCACTTTATTATCTCCTACACCATTAGCTTTTGCTCTCATCAATAAAATTTGATAAAGTACCTTATCCAAAGCAAGTACAGTGCATCCATCATCCATAGTACATGTCGTTCACTGCTGTAAATGCTGTCATGGGCAGATGGATTGGTAAGACAAAGTCAAGGAAGTTTCCTTTCATGGTCGTTTGCTTACTAGTTAACATAAACCTAGTATAGTGGCCCATGAATTTCTGGATGTGTTAGTTGGGTCAACACTACTATAGTGAAGATCCCATGTGGAATACATTCTATCCCTTTTCTACTTTCACTGCTTCTCCCTGGTATTGATTAACATGGGGAAAACTGATCATCAGTTGACTGAGATTGTTATGTGGTATAAGGAGGTGCATGCTTGTGTTGGACAATGCAAGAAGATCTCACTGCGTCTGAAGTTAATGTTCCTGACTCCCATGTCTACTCTTGCTTGCTTGTATATACTACTAATCCTCTATAGGGAAAGTATGGGCCGGGGATTGTGATGGAAGGTATGATTCTATGAGTAAGATTTTGTCAGGGTGCTGCTCAACTCTTGTGTGGAATGGTTCTCCCAACATATTCACCAGTCGTCAGTGATTTGAAGAGGACATGACAACATTGAATGAGCTGAGCATAACTTAGCCTTGTCCAAATTAAGTGTATAGTTCTATGATGGGTAGTGCATTTAGCTTTATTCTTTCTTTATGTTTCATGGCAATTATGAAATAAGTGAATAACGTGAATTCAATAATTTTGGGGTTATCATTAAAATTACCACCTTTTAAAAAAAGCAGATTATTACATTCAGATTATCGGGGGGGGGGCACGGTGGTGCAGCGGTAGAGTTGCTGCCTTACAGCACTTGCAGCGCCGGAGACCTGGTTATAGTGCTGTCTGTACAGAGTTTGCACATTCTCTCCGTGACTGGGTGGGTTTTCTCTGAGATCTTCGGTTTCCTCCCACACCTCAGAGAGTGGTGGCTGTGTGGAATGAGCTTCCAGCAGAAGTGGTGGAGGCAGGATCGATTTTAACATTTAAAAGTAAAGTGGATAGGTATATGGACGGAAGGGAATGGAGGGGTATGGTCTGAGTGCAGGTAGATGGGACTAGGGGAAAATAAATGGTCGGCACGGACTAGAAGGGCCGAGAGGGCCTGTTTCCGTGCTGTAATTGTTATATGGTTATATGTTATATGGTTATATGTACAGGTGTGTAGGTAAATTGGCTTTGGATAAGTGTTAATTGTCCCGAGCATTTGAATTAGAGTTGTAAAAGTATACGTAATCAGTATTGATAGGAAACATGTCAGTGCTTAGAGCCCATTCTTTGCGCAATCTAAGATGGGTTGTGGGTGTTGGAAGCCAATCATACTAGCCACAAGAATTGTAGTAAGTCTTCATACTCAACCATCTTCAGCTGCCTCACCTATTTAATATATCTATATTACAAAAAGTCTGATCTTGACCACTTCCTGTTGTTCTGTATATTGATATTAGAAAAGACGCAATCACGTACGGCTGTGATTTTTGGCCATCTTACTCAGAGTCCCTCTCCGCTCATCAGGTGTCGAGGATGTTTCCCATCGATGAAAAATAAAAGAGTAATTAGTGTTTAAAAAATGTTGAGATTCTCTCTCCTGTCAATCACGCCATGAAGGTCATGCCCCTTCTGGTGGGAGGGGGGAGGGACTATAAAACACAGAAGTGTGGGCATGGCTCAGTCTCTGCAAGAAGGAGGAGGGAGAGGTCATGACCTGCTGCCTTTAGTGGCCTTGCACCATGCTTGAAATGGTATGAAACTGCACTTGAATTTGGTGGCCTTGAACCCTGCTTAAAGTGATAAGAAACTGCACTTGAATTTGGTGGCCTTGCACCCTGCTTGAAATGGAATTTCAAGGAATAGCCGTGAGTCAACTGCCAGCCCACCAGCCGTGATTGAGAGAGCTGCCAGCACAACAGGCTTGAGTGACTGAGTCGCCAGCCCAAGAATCCATTCGGCCCACAATGTCCATACTTGCCCTATGGAAACCAGTCCCTTCAGCCCACAGCACCCATACTATCGCTCCAGAAAGCCCCCCCACTGGCCACCAATATTGGAATTGGTGGAGAGGTGGAATATTGCGTTGGGGGAACCAGCCCTCCCGGGTGATGCTGGGACCCAACGGTTTCCACTTAGTCTATACTTCTTAAAACTGTCTCCACTCCTTCTACCCTCCCATTCTCTCCCCTTCTCACCCCCCCTTCTATCTCCCTTCTCTCTCCCCTTCTCTCTCCTTCTCTCCCCTTCTCTTCCCCCTCCCCCCACCGCTCTCTCTTACCATATTCTGTGGCAGCCATTTACCATCTTCATCTCGCAGACTACTCCGTTCTCCAAGGCCCCCACCTTCTTGATGCATTTGTGTGTGTGTGTGCAGCTCGCGCTTCGGTCGATCTAGCTCGCGTTTTCAACGTGTCGGTCGATCCAGCTCGAAGCTTTCCAGGCGAGTGCCCTCGAGCTTGAAGGTCGAAGGCACTTTTCTGGACACGACGATTAGGTCGCCCAAGTGAGACAGACCCTTTACCGTCTTCAATAAAGGATGTTCTGCTCGTGCCTCTGCTATTTCCATTTTGAATAGAAAATACAAAGGAACCCACAGACATTATATTGGCATCAATTTGAAATGTGGCTGTTTTGCAGCAGGACAAAGAACTGAGGTTACATGCCTCAGCCAAACAGACTACTGCTTAAATCACTCAGGAAGTGCCAAACTTCCAAAGTAGCACAAAAATTGCTGGTTTAAACCGAAGATAGACACAAAAAGCTGGAGTAACTCAGCGGGATAGGTAGCATCTCTGGAGAGAAGGAATAGGCGAAGTTTCAGGTCGAGACCCTTCTTCACACTGGTTCGGGATGGGAAATGATAGATATAGACATTGATGAAGAGAAATAAAGAACAATGACTAAATGTAGCAATGTTACAACATTTTGAGATTTTGAAAATCAAGTCTGCAATTTATCCCATCAGATAAAGCATAAAAAGAAGTTTAATTTGACACCTAATTCACTTCCATATCTTCAGTATTAAAAATGCTCTGAAATTAGCATCTTGTTCCCTGTTGCTTTTCCATTGACTTCACACAAAAGCTGTAATCGAGGACAGTCAAAAGCCCATAACTTTCTTAAAAACTAAGAGAACTGAATGAAATTTTCAGTTATTATAGATTGAAGCATTCTGAAACAAATATAAACCATCTTACTTGGATGACCTGAAATGAAAGCACATAATTAGTTAATTACCTAATTGTAGTCAATTACAAAATTGACCATTGTGATGGAAATAGTAATAAACACCCAGACTGCCTTGACTATTCAAAAAAGTGATATTCTCAAGATCCAGAACTTTAATATTATTGTATTATATGCTGTAAGCCCCTAGCAGATAGGTAAATTACAATATCTAGCAATAGACCAAGTCTTTATGGAGAAGATCAGTTGCTAGCTGGTACATTGGCATATCATAATCAGCAACATCATCATACTCCTCAGATTGTAACCAATAAGCAAATGTACACCTTGTTTTTCCTCAACATTTCAATTTTGGCATTGTAAACTACAAGTTATTGCTCTTCAAACCACGCATGACATGCCTTTCTGCCCACTCCCATTAAGAATGTCCGGTAGATTCCATTTCTTAAGAAAAGGATATATTTTTTAAATAGCCTAAGTATCCAAATAACAAACTAATCCCATTCACACAAGAATTCACCATATAGCATGATTTTTAAATCTCACTTGATGTTTAATTCCCATAAATTAATCTAGAAACATTCACTCAATATAATCAAAATTTTTATTTTTTGCACAATACATGGGACCAAAACTGATATTTAGTATAAAAATATTGACTATGGGTAGACAATAACACAAAATATAGACGATTTAGATGCTCTTGTGACATGATTGTCCAAAAAGAGCATTTAAATCATCTTGCGAGTAGGTTTTTCTAGAACGCAATCGATTGGAACGTTGCATTTGCGGTGAAGTTGAACCCCATATCGGTAGGAAAAACACTGCCGGTTCGTATGGGGCCCAAATCACATTTTCGCAACGTAAAATTTGATTAAAGCCATTCCAAGAAGCAAGTTTATGTAAAATAGACAACTTACCCATTGTTTTGTCCCGTTCATGCGATCTGTCACATTGTAGGCGTTGAGGGCGTTAGAAGTCGCTTTTTATTTTAATTAAATCATTAAGTTGTCTCACGATTAACAAAAAATAAAAATCGGAAGCCAGATCGATTTTTCTTCAGCAGCTAGCAGCCCGAGGAAGTCCACCTCCGACAGGCAGGAGAAAACGGCATTTTAATCCCGTCCCCCCCCCCCCCCCCCCCCAAGGCGCCAAAGTCGCACACGGGGCCAGTGGCAGAACTGCAGCGCCGCTGAAGGTAAGTTTTGTAACATCGCTACTATATGCAAAAATGTAATGATGATAAAGGAAACAGGCTATTGTTAGCTGTTTGCAGGATGAAGGCGAGAAGCTAGTGTGACTTGGGTGGGGGAAGGATAGAGAGAGAGAATCCCAGGGATACCTGAAGTTCAAGAATATTCATATCACTGGGCTGTATGGTACCCAAGTAAAATATGAGATGCTGTTCCTCCAATTTGTGTTTAGCCGCACTCTGACAATGGAGGAGACCTAGGGCAGAAAGGTCTGTGTGGGAATGGGAAGGAGAATTAAAGTGTTTAGCAATCGGGAGATCAGGTAGGTTCAGGTGGACTGAGCTAAGGTGTTCAGTAAAACGATCGTCCAGTCTACGTTTGGTCTCGCCAATGTATAAGAGTACACATCTCGATCAACGGATACAGTAGATGAGGTTGGAGAAGGTGCAAGTGAACCTCTGCATAACCTGGAAGGACTGTCGGGGTCCCTGGACAGAGTCGAGGGAGGAGGTAAAGGGACAGGTGTTACATCTTCTGCAGTTGCAGGGGAAGGTACATGGTGAAGGAGTGGTTTGGTTGGGAAGGGACGAGTTAACCGGAGAGTTGCAGAGGGAATGGTCTCTGCGGAAGGTGGAAAGGGGTGGAGATGGGGAAAATGTGGCTGGTGGTGGAAACCCATTGGAGGTGGTGGTAATTTCGGAGGATTATGTGTTGTATGTGACGGCTGATGGGGTGGAAAATACCCGGACACGGCGCCGACAGACAACAGGCCAAAGCAAAGGAGCCGAAGCCAAAGAACCGAATAGAAATGAGGCCGAAACGTAAATGAACCGAAATTGTCCGAAGCCGAAATGCCTATTAACCGAAAGGATTGGATGCCTAAATGCAAGCTAACCGAAAGTGCGGGACGCCTAAACACCTACGAACCGAAAGGCTGCGACGCCTAAAAGCAAACTTACCGAATGGCCGCTCAGTCGATACGCCACCTACCCGAAAGGCGGCGGCGCCTACAGGCCAACGGACCGACTCTCGCTTAACAGAAACGTCCAATAACGGACTTGGCGTTACCGGGGGGCGGGAATTGTCAGTAATTGGTCCAGACCCCCGTGTCTATCACATCACCATGAAGGCATGAATATTGCCCCAAACCTCCGCTCCACCCAACCCACAGCCCGCGGACGGTGGCCGTGGGACAGTTGGGGCTGTCCCAAGCGCTGCACACCTTCGGCCGCTTTCAACATGGTGCTTGGGTTCAGATTGCTCAGTCACCTATGGCTTGTGTGGGAAAATGACCCCACACTCCCGTTTCCCCCCCTCTCTCCCTTCTCTCTCCTCCTCTCTCTAGCCTCCTCTCTCTCCCCCTCTATCTCCCCTCTTCTCTCTCTCCCACTCTCTCTCTCTCTCCCCTTCTCTCCCCCCCCTCCCCTGCTCTCTCTCCCTTCTCTCTCTCCCCTTCTCTCCCCCTTCGCTCTCTCTCTCTCTCTCTCCTCTGTTTTGTGCGTGGGAGCTTGGGAGCGTTCGGCAAACACCGAGACAGTAATAAATAAACCGTCTGTCCCCGCGGCCAGGGTGAATCACCTGGTGTGGGTGTAAAAGTCCGGGGGTCGGGGGGGAATCACCCTGGTGTGGAGGTTGGGGTCCGATGGCGGTGCATCGCGGTCAGAGACTGTGGGACGCTACCGCAGGTGGACACGGAGGAGAGAGAGAGAGAAGGGGGAGAGAGAGCTGGGGGGGAGAGAGAGAGAAGGGGAGAGAGAGGAGGAGAGAGAGAGGAGGAGAGAGAAGGGAGAGAGAGAGAGAGGGGGAGCCAGGCGCATGGGGTTCATTTTCCCACACAAGCCATAGGTGACTGGGCAATCTGAACCCAAGCACCAAGTTGAAAGTGCGCATCACTTGGGACAGCCCCCACTCTCCCACGGCCACCCTCGGCGGGCTGCGGGTCGGTGGAGCGGAGGTTTGGGGCAATGTTCATGCCTTCACGGTGATGTGATGGACGCGGGGGTCTGGACCAATCGTTGACTAGTCCCGCCCCCCGGCAACGTCAACTCCGTTATTGGACTTTTCTGTTAAGCGGGAGTCGGTCCGTTGGCCTGTAGGCGCCGCCGCCTTTCGGGAGCGGCCATTCGGTAAGTTTGCTTTTAGGCGACGCAGCCTTTAGGTTCGTAGGGTTTTCCGTAAGTTTATGGGTTTCCACCACCAGTCCGCAGAGACCATTCCCTCTGCAACTCTCCGTCCCGCGCTTTCGGTTAGCTTGAATTTAAGCGTCCAATCATTTCGGTTAGTAGGCGTTTCGTCTTCGGACTATATCGGTTCATTTGCGTTTCGGCCTCATTTCTATTCAGTTCTTTGGCTTTGGCTTCTTTGCTTTGGCCTCTTGTCTGTCGGCGCCGCACCCACACACGGGGGTGGAAGGTAAGGTCTAGGGGGACTTTGTCTGTTGCAACTAGGGGGAGGGGGAGCAAGGGCGGAGCTGCGGGGTACCTAGGGGACAGGAGTGAGGGCCTCATCTATGATGGGAGAGAAGTACCCCTGTTCCCCACAGAATGAGGACATCTGGGACGTCCTGGTATGGAACGCCTCATCTTGGGTGCAGATGCGGCGTAGTTGGAGGAAGTGGGAGTAAGGGATACAGTTTGTAGGAAGCAGGGTGGGAAGAATTGTAGTTGAGAAAGTTGTGGGAGTCAGTGGGTTTGTAATAGTCTATTTGTTTGTAAAAGACTATTGTACATAGTCTATTTCCTGTGATCAAGAAAGGGGAGGGAGGTGTCGGAGATGGTCCAAGTAAATTTGAGCGCAGGATGAAAATTGGTGGTGAAGTTAATGAAGGCCATGAGTTCTGCATGGGTGCAGGAGGTAGCGCCGATGCAGTCATCAATGTAACAGAGATAGAGTTTGGGGATAGGGCCAGTGAACGCCTGGAACAGGGTTTGTTCAACGTATCCTACAAAGAGGCAGGCGTAGCTGGGGACCATGTGGGTGCCCCAGTTTGGACTTGGAGGAAGTGGGAGGAGTCAAAGGAAAATTTGTTAAGGGTGAGGGCAGAATAGAGAGTTAGTAGGGGGAAATTCAATGGTTCTGGCAGAGATTGGACCGGGGATTAGGATGGAGTCGAGGTATTTGAAAATCATTTCAGTGGGACAGGAGCAAGCAGAAACAATGGGTCTGCCAGGGCAGTTGTGTTTATGGATTTTGGGGAGGAGGTAAAACCAGGCTGTGCGGGGCTGTGAAAGGATAAGGTTGGAGACTGTGGAAGGCAGTCAGCCAGAAGTGATGAAATCAGAAATGGTGTTTGAGATTAAGGCCAGGTGCTCGTCCCTGGATGTGGCCGGTAATACACCGCTAACAGTGCAGACGGAAATTGCTAGCAGTCCATCGGACAAGGAATACAGCGCTTGTGCTCAAAGCAATTAAACATTGAGTGACCAATGTTGAGATTTAAATATTCCAGGATACTTACCTTTTCAAAGAGATAGACAAAATGTAAATTGGCAACTCATATTTTCAATTTTAAAAATGGTAAAAGGGCAGTAGAGAAAAAGCATCTTAGCCCAGAACCCCAAAATCACCAAGTAAAGTATGTGTAAGTGGAGCCAGGGACAGGATGAGACAGGAAGCATTGATGCAAGTTGTATATAAGCTCCCAAACAAAAATGGCAATATAGGGCAGAGTATTAATCAACAAATTAGAAATGGATGTAACAAGGTTAATATAATAATCACAAGGGAATGAGCTACATATAACCTTTGCAAATCAAATGAGCAATATTGGTGGATACGACAAATTAATCAACAGCAGATCATTTTTCCAGATCACTGGAGGGACCATTGAGGGAACAGGCTAAGTTTGATGTATATTCTGTAGTGAGAAGGAATTAATTGACTTCTCATCTTAACGAGGCTTTGGGGAACAGTGATCATAATATGATAAAGCTTTGTACAAAAAATAAAGTGATTTAGTTCAATTTGAAATTATGGTGTTGAATCTGAATAAAGTAAACTCTGAAACCAAGGGGTGTGAATTGGTTATCGTGGAAAACCAAGGCATGATAAAGAAAGCGAAAGTTGGAAAAGAGTACAGGATAGCAAGATACATGACAATATGTGGCGAGCTTCAATACAAAAAGGAGATGTTTACCTAAAGTTCATATTGGTCTCTCACAGAATGAGAGAAAATAAATTATGTTAGAAAATAAGGATATGGAAGAGAAATATTTGGTGTCTGTCACATGCCAGAGTGGCACAATCGTGCATCGGTTGAATTGCTACCTTCCAATCTGTCAGAAACTTGGATTCGATCCCGATTACCGGTGCTGCCTGTACAGACTTTGTACATTTTCCCTGTGACTGTATGGATTTTCTTCAGGTGCACCGGTTTCCTCCCACATTCCAAAGATGTGCTTATTTTGGGGTTAATTGGCTTCTGTAAATTGTCCCTAGTGTGTAGGTGAGCACTAATGTATGGATAGACAAAAATGTTGGAGAAACCCAGTGGTGAGGCAGCATCTATGGAGCGAAGGAATAGGTGACGTTTCGGGTCGAGACCCTTCTTCAGACAGATCACATCACTGTCAGACAGACAGAATGACCTCCTAGGGATTTGAAGGTTGCTATGGTAGTAAATTCATATGCTGTCATCTTCTAAAATATCATTAGGTTTAGAATGGTATCCACAGAAAGAGAGATAGAAATTGGTACTCTAGACAGGTGGGCCTGACGTCAGTGGTTGGGAAAATGCTAGAATCTGTTGATGGGGCACTAAGGTAATAATAATGGTATAGACAGCAAACTTGGATTTTTAAAAGAAAATTACGTTTCACAAATCTGTCATGGATTTTTGAAATTGTAACTAACAAACAGATAAAGAAGAATTAGTTTATGTGATATATTTGGACTTTCAGAATGCTTTCAATAAAGTGCCACACAACAGATTATCGAACAAAATTAGAGCCCATTGTGTTATGAGTGTTTACTGGTATAGATTTAGGTTTGCTGAATGGATAGGATAAAAACGGAATAAAGGGATCATGTTTGGGAAAGTAGATGGTGGCTCTGGGGGTACTCAATATTCATGCTGGAGCACCAGGTTCTCACAATCTAGATCAATGATTTGGATGGGGGATGAAGTTGCAGATAATACAAAACTAATGGTGATAGGAGCTGTGAGAGTGATGTTGAAAGACTTGAGTTTATGGGAATAAACAGGAATGCGGTTGATGGAATATAATATGGCAAATGCGGTTGATTAGCTGTGAGAACCATGACATGTCTGTAAATGTTGAGGAAGTGCAGAGTATATGAGTGCAGTGTTATTAAAGGCGCTTTGTTGCTTTTCACACTCACCTTGAATAGATGTGTGAATTCATTCTATTTCTTCTGTGGCTGTGGTCAATTGCTCACCTTGTCCTCCTGGTACTATATTTCTATCCTTGGGTGCTTTCTAGGCCCTTCAGCGTGTACCACCTCCATGCAGGTCTTCTTGTCGATGTCAGTGAAGTAGGACATCTTACCACAACAGTGGTCCAAGTAATGAATGGGGCAAGCCCAGAAAAATCGCGAAAACAAAACCCCTCCCACATGACCAAGGTAACCGACCGCAGGGTTCGACTACCTACCGGCACCAGCAGGTGCCGCTACACACCCATTATTATAGTTGTACTGTCATTGCCGGATTCAGTGGTTGGGTGCAGTGGTCACCTCATCTTTCAAGGATGCAGTATAATGTCAGTTGGCGCTGGTTAATTTCACAAATGCACTAAGCAAGAGCTAATGAAGAACATTGGGTATGGCATTTCAAAATTGTACAGGTAAAACATCAGCATGTAGTGACACTTGGTGCTTGCGTACTTCAGTTCCAACATAGTTTTGTGCGGCCACACACAAAGATAGTCATCAAGGGCATGTTGGGTATGCTTTTCTCTTAATCATCTGGGGACTTGTGCATTGTTGTCCGTCAGACACACTCCTTAGATCTCCAGATGAAATGTAAGATAACTTGGGTGACTACCAAGCATGGGCCATACTATCACCAGTACAGTAACACCAAGAGCACCTTGCACTTAATGATTAACTCTTGCAAGTCGTCAAGTGGGAGCGTTGCTCACATAGTTTTAATTTTTGTTTAGCCTTGGCTATCCATTCCTCTAACAATTTTTGTTTCATGCTTCAGCCGCTTAGAAATCCAGATCCCCAGCATCTTCAGGTAGTCAGGCTTGACCGTGAACCAGTCAAGCCAATTGCCAAAGAGTAGGGCCTCGCACTGCCTGCTGTTGTCTTCGGTCCCTGAGGCAAGCTCAAACTGGGCGAAGGTGCTGAACAATCTACACTGACCTTGGATCCAAGCAGAAGATGGTGAGATTGTCCATGTGCAGGAATGCTTTGATCTGGATGCCCCTAGTACCTGATATTGTCACTCCTTTTATGCCCACATCCTTATGATGTGTGTGACAAAGGGTCCTATGCAGCAAACAAATAGGGGAAAGTGGGGAACTCTACCTAACTCCAGACTTGATGGTGAAAATCTCTGTTTCTCACCCTTTGATTTGGACTGTGCTATTGATGTCTGTGCAAATTAGTTGTCATATGTCCCAAAACGGATCCTTGAACTTCGTGATTGCAACAGCACAACGGACATGCATATAGTGCTCTGTAAATACCATAATACCATAATAAAAAGCTTCAGTATATATAGAAGAAACAAACAATGATAGTGCAAAGACGAGAACACAGACCCCAAGACTTTGTAGTTAGGAGCTTGTTTGAGATTGTAATGTTCAATAACCTGATGGTAGATGGGAAGAAGCTGCTTCTGAACCAGGACAATACAGTTTTCAGGCTCCTATACCTTCTTCCTGATAGCAGGAGTGAAATAGGAATGTGGCCAGTGTGGAGCGAGTCTCTGATGATGCTGGCTGCCCTTTTGAGGCAGCGACTCCTATAGATCCCTTCAATGGTGGGTAAGGTTTTGTCTCTCTCCACCACCATCCCGTCGATGAAGGCAGGTTTGTGGATTTTTGTCCTTACTCTTCTAAAGTCATCAGATCATTGGTTTTACTGATGCTGAGAGCAAGGTTGTTGGTCTGCCATCATTTGGTCAGTCGATTGATCTCTCTCCTATACTCTGACTGATCATCATCTATCATTTGTCCTGTGGTGTCATCTGCAAATTTGAAAATGGGAGTTGGGAATGTGTCCAGCTACACAGTCATGGATATAGAGTGAGTAGAGCAGGGGTTTGAGCACAGTCTTGAGGTGCTCTTGTGGTGATGGTTATCGAGAAGCCAATTTGCACTGATTGTGTTCTGTTGATGAGGAAGTTGTGGCTCCAGTGCAGAGGGATAGACAGAGACGCAGTTCCGTGAGCTTGGTAACCAATATGGAGGGGATGATGGTATTGAATGTCGAGCTGTAGTCTGCGAACAACAGCCTGATGTATGTTTTCTTATTGTCCGAGTGGTCCAGTGCAGAGTGGAGAGGCAGTGAGATCGCATTCTTCGTTGACCTGTTGTGGCAGTAGGCAAATTGTAGTGGGTCTAGGTTCTTGTTAAGTTGGGAGCTGATATGAGCACGCCTCATCCTGCTTCATGGAGTGAACTCTGATTGGAAGATGATCATGGAGTTTTTTGAGGCAAAGAGTGAGGCTTACTTCTCTTCACCTCTCAGAACTCCTCCATCGCATCAATGCCCCTCAACTGCAGAAGGAGAGGATTCTGCAAGTTTGTCTGGATTTAACACAATTCCTTCTGTCTCTCTTTCTTTCTTAACCCTTTGATGACAACAAACCTTCTGATGATCGCCTTGATTGCTTTCCACCCGTACATCAGGAAGTCAGAGGGACCACATTCTCTAACCTATTTAGTTCCTCCTGGTCTTATTGCCATGCAGTGTTCCATTCAGTTGATCTTGGTGCACTACCTGTCCTTCGCAGAAAGTTTAATTCAAGAAAACACCTTCAACAACAGTTCCAACGGTGGTCAGCACAAAACGTCCTGCAGAGATGGAAACAAAGGATTATGTGGGATTATTTTCCGAGCTGACTGTCAAAATCATTTGACTGAATGCCTCATCACCATAAATCACCAACAAGTACCAAGACTTTGCTTGGCTAGCAGTGAGAGGAGCGCTCCTCGTGAGATCCTTCCTATATAGTCGGCATCTGATCCACAACTGCGATGAGGGTGAGACATTCCCCAATCTCGTTGTGGACTATGCAATTGCAAAGAGAGCATGGAAAAGGATGCAAGGACCCTTGTCAAGGTTCATCCCAAGCATCTGAGTAACAGAAGACACTCTGATCTTTAGGCTGCTCTAAAGGTTGAATGCTGAGTCAGACATCAAGTGCTGCCGGTAAATCATCAATTCAGTAAAAGAGGTTCTTTGGCCTGCCCGAAACATAATAGTAGTGCGAGATGTCTGCAAGGGAATACTGCCAACTGATACATTCAAGATTGCAGGAATACATGCTGATGGATGCTTTGAAGCTTGATACAGCCAATGTCTGTGGGGAAGGTCTGCAGTACAAGGTCTTCCTGCCATTATGTTGACGTGCTAATCACTGTGTAAAAACCTCTCAAGCACATTGTTGCAAGTTTGCATTGTCCAAGGAGGCAACATGTGTGGTAATAGTGCTTTGTACACATGAAGATAGTACCAACAACACCATGAATGCATAAAGAGAACAGCATTATGAATATAAACAAAGCCATCCACTGTCTTTTGTATATATTTTTTTATGAATGCAGTTTGAACATTGCACATACTTAGAATTTGGACTCATTTCTGTGTTAGATCTGGTAAGAAATCACCAAGTTATCACTTCATGCGGAGAGTCCTGGCTGTCAATAGTGTTATGAAGGATGGTCCGAGCAATGTCCCATTCAGTTGGACATTGCCGCACTACCTATCCTTTGTGGAAAAGTTCCTTTGAAAGAAAAACCTTTTGACCCGAAGGAAGAACTCACTTGGCAGGTAGTGAATGGGGCACATCAGATCCCTCTATACAGTTGGTGTCTCACCCTCTATAAATGAGACAATTGTTCACCTCTTTGTAGACTGCAGATTTGCAAGGAAGTTCTGGAAAAGGATTCGAGAATCCTTGATGAGATTCATCCTGAATAGCTGCACAACAGAGATTTTGTTGATCTACGTGTTTTCCCAGGGAAGCATATCGAGGCAAACTTCAAGTACTGCTGAAAGATCATCAGCTTGATCTTCCTGCACTTTGATCAACCTGAAATTTATTGGTCCACAAAGATATGCTGCTACCTGGCACATTACATGTTGCACGAGTCCCAACACAGTCTGTTCGGAAGGGCTACGATGTAAGGTCTGGCACTAAAGGGGTAGGTCCAATGGAAAAGCTTCTTGAACATTCAAGTGTATATTGTCCAAGGAGGCCACTGCAATGGTGCCTTGTACATAGGATATAATTACAGTACAAATGCAGAGATCTGATAACACACCAAATGTACAAACTGGACAATATTATGAATCACTTTTGGATCATATTTCTTGCTTGTCTATTTTATGAATAAAGTCTATTTGCAAACTTTAAGAAATCCAAATTGCACAAATGCTTTTTCAGAGTGTAATGCTATTTTAGGGGATGTTATTATGGACTTATGTTTATTGCTTCTCACAATTATGGCAATTATTTATACATGATATTGCTACTCACTATTTTTCAATCTACTTGTAGAATTGAAACTAGAATCATTAAGCCCCTGTCCCACTTATGAAACCTGAACGGAAATCTCTGGAGACCTTGCGCCCCACCCAAGGTTTCCGTGAGGTTCCCGGAGGTTCTGGTCACTCTCCCTAATAGTCGAAAGTGGTTTCCGCGTAGTTGAGGTGTCTTCTATGTTCCTGCGATTATTTCAACAAATTCAAAATCGGCCTCGACTAAAAATAGGTTGGCGTTTGGTTGAAGCCAGTGGAGTGGGGTTGCTATTTACTTACAGCCAGTCGAAGGCAATCTCCTTCGCTGACTGGCCATTTTGATTAGCTCATTGGAGTTTTCAGCAAAGATCCTATAGGATCTTTGGTTTTCAGGACCTAGAAGATCCGCCGGAAGGTAAAATGCCCGCTAACTTTATTAAACTTCTTAACACTGTTTCCACTCCTTCTCCCCCCCTTCTCTCCGCTTCTCTCCCCCTTCTCTCTCCTTCTCTCTCCTTCTCTCTTCCCTTCTCCCCCCTTCTCTCCCCTTCTCTCCCCTTCTCTTCCCCTTCTCTCTCCCCTTCTCTGTCCATCTCGCCCCTTCTTTCACCTTCTCTCCCTCCCCCCTGCACTCTCTAAATGACTTGCCGTGCTCTGTGGCAGCCGTTTACCTTCCTCTTCATCGCGCAGACAGCGCTCCTCCGCTGTCCCTGGCCCCCACCTTGCGATGTGTTTGTGTGTGTGCGGTCGGTAGCAAAGATCCTGTAGGATCTTTGGTCAGTCGATGCAGCTTACGCTTCGGTCGAGGCTTTCCAGGCGAGTGACCAAAACCTCTGGTGACTCATGGAAACCTTGGGAGGGGCGCAAAGTCTCCAGAGGTTTCTGTTCAGGTTTCCTAAGTGGGACAGGGGCTTCAGGCATCTATCTTGTTCTTACATATTTAGCGCTAAACTATGAAGGTAATGGTGAGATTGAACTTAAAATGATGGTTATCAGTAAGCTGTAATAAAATGTTAATTTGTATTGTGAAATACTTCAAAACATAATATTGATCCCTGCACTAATAAACACTGGCCAGATTACAATGGACTTTGATTTCAATATGCTCAATGAAGAGTTAATCAGATATGACACGAATACTACAATGTATATGTTAAATATAAATATTTGTGACCAATACTATTTGGAATTATGGTGACACTAGGTTCATTAAAAATTTTAACTCAAATTTGATGTGCAATTTAACATTTCCTTAATTAATTCATTCATTTGTTTTCAGAAAGTGAATGTGTTCCCACAAAATAATATTTGGAGAAATAAGTTTGTTAAATATTCTGATAACACTATACCTACTTTAATTTAGTTCATGGAACTTAATTAAGTATTTGAGAGAGAAAGACGAACTGATGGCCACTTTCTTGCAACTGCAAGAGTTGAGGAAGTCAGCAGGGTATTTAATGTGGATATCTTTGCCGAACCTACTCTTGTTGACAATCACACTTTCCAGCAGGGGTCACTCGATAATGATGAACAGCAGGAGACTGACTGGTGTTTTTTTTCCTCTGTCCGAACATTGAAATTAATTATAATGCTCTCATCACCTCTGGCTTCGAATAACAACTGTTTGTACAATTTAAGGAGTGAAACAAATTACTTGGATCCTGGATTTTCTATTACAATTTCTATTAATTGTCTAATTTAACTCACATTTTCCAGACTATTCTGTTATTTCACAGACAGGTTAAGAATAGCAAATTAGGTGACTACTTGAAATAAAATGCTATTTCTTTTTTGTTTAAAGTAGTAATAAAATTAGTGAAATGGCTAAATGATGCGCTGCATCTCTTTGCTGTTGATAAGAGTTTCCTTTTTATTAAATAATTTTATCTGGATTTCAGAAGACTTCCTTAAAATTATTGTGGCATCCCTCATCTAATACAAACATGAATTTTGCTGAACAAAATCAAAGAATGGAAATGTCCTATTGTCGTTTATGCTGACAGCAACCACAAATAATAATGGCATTTAAAAAAACATTGCATGTAATTCTTCTCAGTCTTACTGCAATAAAATAGATATAAACTTATGCATTCCCAAGCCACTCATTCATTCCTAATATGCAATGTATAAAATAATACCCACTGTAGTCGTAAATAAACAATTTTATTTTATTTGGTATATATGAATGTATTTAAAATTTCCTTATTCATCCCTTCTTTTGATCTGAGAATCTTAGAAACCTGTAAACAAATGAATTAAAATGGAACATGCTAACTACCAGATAGAGTGGGGGAGTAGACAGGGGAGCAGTGAGAATTAGAGTTGCATTATTGGGAAATAATTAATAAGTTCTTCTAAATAAAGATGTGCAAAAATTGTTCTGGTGAACAGAATAGAGGGTATTTAGTCTGATAATGATTACCATCTGCAGTAAAAAAACTGCTGTCAGCATTTAAAGACATTTGTTGCTTGATGATATGAGGTATTAAACCATTCCATCATGTGCCATCATAGGCTGCAGTGATAGGATGAGGAGTTGAAATAACAGAAAACACTGATGCTTCAACTTGGTCAAATGACTCTGGGTTTGACTGCACATTTTTAATGGGTCATTCCTTCTTGAGCTCCACTGCTGCTGCTGTGACAGCTTAGCCCTGATTCCTTGTTATTTCTAGGGAGATTCAAACATAATTGGAAAGGTACTCTTGTTTTCAGGTGAGAAATTGTTTTTTCTTAAAAAGAGATACCTATGAAATAATAATAGCATGCTGCTTTCAGGTGCCAGTGTAAAATGTTTCTACTTAAATTGACTGAAATGGAGGTTTATAGAAATCCATTTCAATGTGTTTGGTTTCCCTGGTGATTTCTCTCAGTTGGCTGTCGAGGTTATCCTGCTATGGTTTGCAATATAATTTGGTATATATGCTTTGAAGGAGTTATTGTTATTTGTTCCAGCTTTCCTAACTCTTTCCTTGATGAGTGATTATATTGTCATTATATTTAGAAAAAACAGACTTTTGAAAACTCGCTTAGTAAATTAATCGTTAAATTGAAATAATAGGTGAATGTTTTCTGCTCTTTAAGTGCAAAGAGCTGTACGATTATTATATTTGCTTCGACATAATTTTCATTTGTAACGGTGAATCATTCTGAAGCAGACTGCAGGTATTGTGCAGGCTGATGCATAGAACTGTCAGCAGATGTACTAGGCTCTGATTGTATTCATCTTGTTTTTTCTTGTATCCTGATAATATGGAAAATTATTTTACTGTATAATAGCTACAACTCGGTATGTTTGAAAAATGCATATACCCTTGCAAATACTGAATTTGCACTGATAAAAATATGCTACTAATTATTAGTATGAAGATTTTGTATGGTATTAAATCAATGTAAATGCCAAGGAGAATGTGTATGTCAGTAGTGAATCTGTACAAGTTGTTTAATTTTTTGTTGCAGTAAATAATGTACAGCTTCCTGCAAGAAATTTTTCTCTGTGTGTGAATGCATCTTTCACAGATCTGCAATTTTCTTATGTAAAATGTCTAACGATGTTTTAGAAGAAGCCTAATGTATATTCCAGAATGCAATCAGCAATGTGCTGAGAATTGTGCATCTGGTTGATTGCAATATTAAAGTATTTTAACTTTGCAGCTGCAACCTGCCCATTGTGGGTATGTATGAAACTATGAAAAGCAGACTGTATATAACAAGATTGGCCTTATAGGTGTCTCTGGAAGTGCATGAATTCCTACGAACAGTATTTAAACTACACTGTTTCCTGTTGTGGATGTCCATGGTGGGGGGAGGGGTGGGGGGAAAAGTAAAGGAAGTCTCAATATTTGTTGTAATTTTACCGCTAATTAGCCTAATATTGGATGTGTTGTAGTAAAATGAAATCTCAAATAGCTTTTTTTTTTCCTTCCTCCTCTCTACATTACCTACCAAGAGTACAGCCATTTTGAGGCAAAAATCCATGACTTGCGGGAACAGATGTTAAATCACAGTATGAGTTCTGGGTCTGGCTCCTTAAGAACCAACCAGAAGCGCTCATTATATGTAAGGTAAGTACATTTATTTACCACTTACTCAATTAGTTGCTCAGTTTTACTCTTTTATACTATTACTTACTATATATATACCTCTGAACTGAAATTGGATCATAACTAAAGCGGGGCACATTGTCAATGTAGGACTAGCTCCACATACCTAATGTGGTCAAAATTAGAGCATGAATTTGGCAGGAAACATTGGCTCATTAGCTGTAAGGATGGGCAGCAGTTACAGTTCCATTCCCCATTTGGAAGCTAGCCAAGATCCTCAGCTGAGTTTGACATGTCTGTGAGGACAGTCTGGGGCAAGACATGTGGTGAGCTGCAGCTGCAACCATTGAATCAGTCAAGGAGCCTGGCATAACTCAGCATCTCTTAAATGTATCTTTTGTCCACTGATAATCTGTAGCAATTGACTGCAATATGTATGTTGGATGAGCATTTGTTGGCATGGTAGATATGCATCATAGAGTCATACAGCATTGAAATAGGCCTTTCAGCCAAACTCATCCATGTCGACCAAGATATCGCATCTGGGTTTGGCCCATATCTTCCAAACCTTTCCTATTGAACACTTAAACACCCATTTTACATATGGGAAATAATGTATTCCAATTCCCATGCCACAATTTTATGAAGATAATTTAGGTCATGCTTAGTCAGTGATTGGCAAACCATGCATTAGAATGCTATTTCCACTGAGGTAATAACAGTCCTTTTACGTAATTTGTGGCTACATAGTCACCTTCCCATCAGCATCTGGAGTTCCGCATGAGATGGTGTGCAGAGATAATGAAGATCCTTGCCCTTATTATTAGATTTTGAAAACAACTAAATTTTAGCATCTTTACATTCAGTGAAATATTTGTAAATATGCAAATTTTCTATAATTAGCTCTACCACTGGGTGGTGATGTGAGAGGTGCTATAGTTCTTGTTGTTACTCAATTCTTTCTATTGGCTGTGAATTCTGTTAAGTATAATCAGCCTGTGCTTCTTGGCAGATTTGAATGTGCAATGTACTCTTGATATCAAAATCTGAGCCTTATGGAAAACAAACCTCTGTTTAATCTGTTGAAGGGAGAAGAAAATTACAGGAGTTTGGTTTGTCTCTTCCTTCATGGTATTTTCTATATCTGATCTACTTTTCTGGGAAAATAGAGTTGTCATTTTCTAATGCATGTTTCTGTGTGGTCCATAGAAAAATAATAGGCAGGTAATAAATTGTGTGACCATAAATTCACAGTGTAAAGAGTTATCAACTTCCATCTGTCCAGATGCTCAGGGATTTTATTTTAAAACAAGGAGTTAATTCTTCTTAATGCAAAAATTAAGTAAGTCTTCATGAAGATAATGAGTGAGTCGTATGATTATGTACCTTGAGTTATTAGCCATGTAATGAACGTACAATCTAGGAAACCTTTGAAAATCTGTTTATCTTCATTAATCATTTGTAAGTATCAAGTGGAAAATGGCAAGAGTGGAGAAAAATATATTTAATAACTTGGAAACTGCGGTGTATAAATAATAAATCAGGTCTTGGGTATGATAATTTCCATTTCTTCTTGAACCAGTTGTCATTCCTTTTATTTTATTAATTGTAGGGAATTTTTTGTTAGCTGCTTTCTTTGTCACAGTCATTCTTCGTTCTGTGTTTGTATGTGGTGCAGAAAGAGAAAGTCAGGTGGTATCAGACATTGAAATCTCTTTTCCTATTGTTTCTTGCATGGCAACTACGATTTTTTTTGTGGTAGCATTTTGTGGCAAAATGAGTACACTAAATGTGCTCTAACCCATATCTGATTGTTAATATAAGTGGATTTCTGCTGCACCTTGCTAATGCAGTATTCTCACGAGGACAGCACTTTCTCTGCTACGGTATACAGTGACCAGAATCACTTCCATGAGCAGCAGTACAATGAGTAAAAGACATGAGAGTAAAAGATAGAAATGAATGAAAGAAAGGAAAATGGATGACAAAGAAAGGGAAATATGCAAAGAAGGGAAGAAAAAGTGAAGGTGAAAATGCATGTGATTGAAGATATGATGGAAGTGGAATGATTAATATTAACTGCAAGAAAAGGGAGAGTGGAGGGCACAATCTTAGATTAGAGCTTGTGGTGATATGAACAAAGTTAGACATGATGCTTTAGAGCGACAGTGGAGTACAATAGCTACCATTTACTGAAAGGGATTGCAGAGAAAATTCTAGCATTTACTACAAAGCAGATACTAGAGTGCCATTCCTAAACTCAAGGATTGAATTAGTGCAAAATTAAGTGAAGTGTTTTGGAGGGAGGAAAAAGATGCCACTTAGATCTGAGAGAGGAAATATTTTTCTCGTTTAAATGAAATTGGAAAAAGAAGAAAACAGTGGAGGGCTTTGAATGGGTTAAAAAGGTCATCTAAAACATGGGAGCATTGTCTCTCTTTGAATTGTAGTAATGAGGCATTGCATGCCTCTGTATTAAAGTGCGAGTTGGATATGTAATAGTGATAGTGAAAATAATGTTTGAGGAAGTGATGGCTTCATTTGTTTGTTGAACATTCAAATGTTATTCTGTTATTCTTTTGAGGTAAATATCTATCTTGAGGTGTAGAAAAGCAAATAATTAATGTATTTCTAGCAAGGTTACAAAATTTTGAGATTTTAAAAATCAAGTCTCCAATTTATCCCATCAGATAAAGCATAAAAAGTTAATTTGACACCTAATTCACTTTCATATCTTCAGTATTAAAAAAGATATGGTCATTTTCATACTCGGAAATTAGCATCTTGTTCCCTGTTGCTTTTCCATTGACTTCACACAAAAGCTGTAATCGAGGACAGTCAAAAGCCCATAACTTTCTTAAAAACTAAGAGAACTGAATGAAGTTTTCAGTTATTATAGATTGAAGCATTCTGAAACAAATATAAAACATCCTACTTGGATGACCTGAAATTAAAGCATATAATTAGTTAATTACCTAATTGTAGTCAATTACAAAATTGACCATTGTGACAGAAATAGTAATAAACACCCAGACTGCCTTGAAAATTCAAAAATGTGATATTCTCAAGATCCAGATCTTTAATATTATTGTATTATATAGAAACATGGAAAATAGGTGCAGGAGTAAGCCATTCGGCCCTTCGAGCCTGCACCGCCATTCAATATGATCATGGCTGATCATCCAATTCAGTATCCTGTACCTGCCTTCTCTCCATACCCGCTGATCCCTTTAGCCACAAGGGCCACATCTAACTCCCTCTTAAATATAGCCAATGAACTGGCCTCAACGACCTTCCGTGGCAGAGAATTCCAGAGACTCACCACTCTCTCTGTGAAAAATGTTTTCCTCATCTCAGTCCTAAAGGAATTCCCCCTTAACCTTAGACTGTGACCCCTTGTTCTGGACCTCCCCAACATCGGGAACAATCTTCCTGCATCTGGCCTATCCAACCCCTTAAGAATTTTGTAAGTTTCTATAAGATCCCCCCTCAGTCTTCTAAATTCTAGCGAGTACAAGCCAAGTCTATCCAGTCTTTCCTCATATGAAAATTTATGAGATTTTAAAAATCAAGTCTGCAATTTATCCCATCAGATAAAGCATAAAAAGAAGTTTAATTTGACACCTAATTCACTTTCATATCTTCAGTATTAAAAAATATATAGCCATTTTCATACTCAGAAATTAGCATCTTGTTCCCTATTGCTTTTCCATTGACTTAACACAAAAGTTGTGATCCAGGACAGTCAAAAGCCCATAACATTCTTAAAAATTAGGAGAACTGAAAGAAATTTTCAGTTATTATAGATTGAAGCATTCTGAAACAAATATGAAACAATCTTACTTGGATGACCTGAAATTAAAGCATATAATTAGTTAGTTACCCAATTGTAGCTGATTACAAAATTCAATTACTACATCTAAACATCTACCATAAGAAAATATTAACTTTTTTTTAAAAGCCTAAGTGTCCAAATAACATTCACACAAGAATTCACACTATAACATGATTTTAAATCTAATTGTCATTAATTTATAGGCCAAATTGAAGGAATTTAGTGTTTAATGCCTATAAATTAATGGCCATTTAAATCAGCTTGCGAGTGGGATTTTTTGGAACGCGATGGATTGGAACATTGCGGTTGCGGTGAATTTAAACTCCATATCGGCAGGAAAAATACTGCCGGTTCATATGGGGAATAAATCACCGTTTCGCAACATGAAATGTTGATAAAGGTCATCTAAACAAGCAAGCTTATATGAAAAAATAAACAGCTTTCATTTACCTGTCTCCTACGTAAAATCCGGCCCCGTTGTTGGCGTTCACGGCATTAGGAGCTAATTTTCATTTTACTGCAACGCTGAAATAGTCGGGCGATTTTAAAAATACAAAATTTCACTTACCGGCAGTCGGAACGAATCTTTAGCAAAAGCTCGCACTCCGAGAAAATATAATTCCGGATGGCAAGGGAAAACCACATTTTAACCCCGCCCCCCCCCCCCCCTCAAAGGCGCCAAAGTCGCGCACACGGCCAGTGACAGAACTGCAGCGCCGCTGAAGGTAAGTTTTGTAACATACCAACAATTTCTAATGCAAAATGCACAGTTTTCCAAGGAGGCATAAGCTTGGAATCCTTTGAAATATTTTAAGAAGACTCCGTTCTTACATTTCTTCCATTAGCCTATCATAATTTTCTTTACGATTCCAATGGGAATGGAAAAAACATTTCATACAGCTAATCTTACATTATAGAAGATAATGTGACTCTTTCTTAGCACGTTGACTTACAATCAAAGTCTATTCTCGTATTTTTCTATAAAAGTATCATTATTGATTTATCTGTTGCTCAAGATTTCCTGAATTCAAAGAATGTTAATGTTGTTGATAAATAGAAACACAATTTCATGGCAAACATATATTTTAATTCCTCATTCACTTGACTGAGCTGAAAATAGAATTAAATATTCGTTTGTGTGCTGTAAACAATATTTTTATTCAGAAAGTTTAAGGTCAAACCTAATTTTAATTGCTCACTGATGTCACACAATAGAGAATCAAACCTAACTCAATAGATAAGGTATATTATGGCTTGTATTGTGAAACCTGAAACATTGCAAAATATTTTAGAACTATTAATGCTTT
Source organism: Okamejei kenojei (assembly GCA_035221665.1). NCBI lineage: Eukaryota > Metazoa > Chordata > Chondrichthyes > Rajiformes > Rajidae > Okamejei > Okamejei kenojei. The sequence goes on from CM069136.1 coordinate 50,615,171, forward strand.
ATTTCAGAATGCTTTAATGAGATTTGGGTACAAGTACTGATGAATGCTAGATGATATCAAATTTCATTTCATCAGTTCGATGTGGAGTTAACAAGTTCAATATGTGAACTACAATATCGATTAACTATCTTAAATTTATCACAACTTGAGCATTCTCAAAGGTACAGTGAGCCAGCTTGATTATGGCATGACTTGAAATATACTTTAAGTCTAATATGAGTTAATTAGATTACAAAATAGTGAAATTAACCATTCAAACGGGGGGAAATGGTACACAGGAGTCTACATGACAATTAATTTAACATCAACCATAGGGAAAATGTTACGATATTTTTGAAGAAGTTATTGCAGAGCACGTAAAATAATTCAAGGTAATCAGCAAAGTCAACATGGTTTTGTAAAATGGAAAATGTATTTGACCAAAATTCAATTGAAGTTCTTTGAAGAAGTAGTTTGTGCTTTGTAAAAAGAGAAACCAGTTATTGTATTGTAATTAGACTCCCAGAAGCCATTTCATCAAAATGCCACATCGAGTTTATTGCAGAAAATAAAAACTCATGGTGTAAGAGGTAACACATTGGCATAGAGAGAAGATTATTTAGATGATAGGAAATGCAGGGAGACGTAAATGCTTTTCTATCTAGTTGACAAGATGCAACAGATTTGTGCCATCAAGATCAGTGCTGGATTTCAATGTTTTGCAATTTGTGCAAATGACTTGTATGAAGGAACCAAAGACATGGCTGCTAAGTTTGCTGACGACACAAAGGCAGGCAGGAAAGTAATTTTCTGAACAGGCCATAAAGGTGCCATAAAGGAAATTAAATAGGTTAAATAAGTGAGCAACGATCTAGCAAATGGAATATAATGTGTGAAAATTAGAAACATAGAAAAATAGGTGCAGGAGTAGGCCATTCGGCCCTTCGCGCCTGCACCGCCATTCAATATGATCATGGCTGATCATCCAACTCAGTATCCCGTACCTACATTCTCTCCATACCCCCTGATCCCTTTAGCCACAAGAGCCACATCCAACTCCCTCTTGAATATAGCCAATTAACTGGCCTCAACGATCTTCTGTGGCAGAGAATTTCAGAGACTCACCACTCCCTGTGTAAAGAATGTTTTCCTCATCTCTGTCCTAAAGGAATTCCCCCTTATCCTTAGAATTGAAGGCAACAGGAGACAGATTCATGAAAGCCTCTTGATGAGAGGTTCCTCAAGGTAGGCGGGAATACAAAGTTGAGTTTCCAATCAGATCAACAAATCTTATTGAATGGAGAAGCAACACTGGGAAGGGTAAGCGGCCCAATTCTCCTCTTAATTTAAATATTCATGTGAATGCAATATTTCCAGGATCTGTTATTGTCAAATAATTTTCTTTTAATTAATAGATCAAATAATCTGGTTTGGTTTCTTGCAATTGACATAACATTTTGCTTGGTTCCTGGTTTGTTCAGGAAATGTTTCTGTTTTTTCCCCTTAACCTTAGTTGAAAGAATATTCACATTTCCTTATGAAAGGCAACAAAACAGGAGCAATTATGAAGGTAAAAGTATTATCAAAAAATACAGAAGCAGCAAAGTCCTGTGCCAAACATGGACAACTTGTAAGATGTCTTTTTCCAGCTTCTCAATTCCAGTGTCCAGCATTCCCCAGAGAAAATTTGGAAGTTACCAGCAGTACAATTGGGTAGGGAAACATGTCAAACAATTTCCAATGCCCAGAAAATATATATTTTTAAAGAAGACATTGGAAAGAGTTTGAAGCAGTAGTTGAGGCAAATGGCAATTACATCTTGAGCACATAATTTAATGGACCATATGAAGTGGCATACAACAGTTGGGTCAACCGGTCCGTTATTTTAATATTGACTGATTGTATTATAATATTAATTATCAATAAGAAATAAATTAATAGGAGGAGAAAGAAAATGTCTGTGCTAGTATAAAAGAGTAAAGGTGGAATTAATAGGGAATATGGTAGTTTAAAAACAAAGTTGAAAAGTACACAGTGGCAATCAGTGTCAAAGATTTTGAATAATCAAGCTGTTCCATGGACAGAAAGTACCAACGCTAAATAACAACGAGCATAGATGCGTTTAGACCCTGCTTATTTGGGAATGAACAGCAGCTTTCATAACATTAAGATATACTAATCTCAATATTGTAGTTTGATGGACCTTAGCGGGAGCACAGTGAATATTGGCCTTGATTCTGCGGTCAAAAATTAAGCAAGGTCTTGCACCGTTAGCTCTCTAGAAAATGAGTCAATAAAGTCCGAGGTATTGCCATCCCCTTTTGCAATGTGGGATATTTTCAGGTGTCAATTTTAGAATGGAGCTGGCCAATAAAAGTGATGTCATCAAGTTAATTGAGCAAGTCATGTTGAAAATACACACAGACAGCAAACAAGCAAGTAAAAGGCACAATTTAAATTATTTTTAAACAACTTGGAAAGCTTCAAGTGATGATTGAAATATGCGAACGATTAAAGTAGCTGATGAACTAGCATTAAAAAAAATCAATTTTTTTAAATATTAAAGAAAATACAATATTTTTACAATCCGCAGAATTCTGAAATGAATGATGGAGTGACAATCCATATATGATATAGTTAAGAGCTAGAAAGATGACTAACTAATAATTAAAGGTGTAACGTTAAACATTCAATTATACTTCATGCAATATTTTCAGGATATTTTATTGCAATAGCTATTCATAAAAACCTGTCAATTTTATAAATTTTGCTGATTCTTCAAAATTAACCATAAACAGCTTTTAAAGAACGGATCCTGGGCTTTATTGACAGCAAATTCTGGACTTCTATGTTTAAATGCCCAAGTGTACTGCAGAATCTGCAGCACATTTTGTTCTATAATAAAGGCACACACTGATAACTTGATTGCTGCTACTGCTAAATAAATTCTGGGTTATTAGAAGGAGACCGTAAGATGGAAAGGCAAAATATCAAAAATGTAAGATGAATGATGAATAAAATAAAAAAAATAGTATTTTATGGGTTTAGGTATCTAGCAAAGTATTGTTAGGTTGTAATTCTTTATATACAAATGTACAAATCTGGCAGTTGCTGTTCGTGGTAAGCCTGCTGTGTCACTTAACATGGATCTCTCGTCGCAACCTTGCTAGCAAAAACAGACTAGTTCTCAACAGCAATGCCCTGTGTAGAAGGAGGGACTATCATAATGTTAATGGCATTATATGAGGGAAATAATACATGCCTACAAAAATGCTCTTAAATCCTTCAAGTGTTTTGCCTGTCAAAACAATTAACAGACAATTAGAATTATGTTATACATTAAAAATAACTTTAAACAATTATGAAATCTCAAGTGTGTAATTGCCATATGTCAATTGTCAAACATACAATGAAGTTTGTACTTGCAACTTTACAGGTACATTAAACCCAAAAGCATATCAAATATACAATAAATGAATACAACCTTAGTTGTTCAAAATTCATTGCGGTGTCAACATTGGGTTCAAATCAGTTGAATTCTATTGTTATATACACACGTTATGTGAGCTATAGGTACAATGAAAATCTTGCTTGCAGTAGCATCAATAGACCAATTTCCCTCCTGGGATTAATAGTTCTATTGTATCATAGCACTGGCATGTAGTCTTGGACAACACATAGAAACCTAAGATAGACACAAAAAGCTGGAGTAAAAAAGCTTTTTGTGTCTATCACCGGTTTAAACCAAAGTCAAGTCAAAGTCAAAAGAGTTTATTGTCATGTGTCCCTGGCAGGACAATGAAATGTTTTCTTTGCATAGCACAACAGAACATAGTAGTCATTGACTACAATTATATACGTAAATACACACATTAATTAATAAATTAATAAAGTGCAAATGACAGATGGAGGGGTATTAATGCCAGTATTTGAAGTTCCTTCTTACACATAGAAACATCAATTATATATGACTTAAACGTAAATTCCTCATGTAGTTTGCAAGAGTGAAAAGAAAAAATAAGACTACAAAAAAAAACAAGGTTATAAAAAATAAGCAAGTCAATGCTAGTGCAAGAAGTGGTCTGTAAGAGTCTGTTGCCAACGCATGATTAGGGTTGTATCAGCCGGTTGAGGACAAGTTGTAGGAAAGTGGCTGAAGCTGAATCCTGAATTTTTGGCTTCTGACCCTTCTGCTTGATGTGGCAGCGAGAAGACGGCCATAACTGGTTGTGAGGATCCTTGATGATAAATGCTGCCACCTTGAGACGACCCTCGTGTGGATGTTTTCGAGAGTGTGAATATGACAGTGTCCCTGATGGTCCAGGATTTGCCCACCACTCTGCAATTTCTTGCATTTCTTTGTATTAGAATTGCTATCCCAGGCCATTATTTACTCAAGTCAGGTTACTGTTGACAGTGCAGTAATGGTAGTTTGTAGGTGTATTCAGTGATGTGCCAAATCTGTTTAACCTTCTAAGTAAAGGCATTAGCACACTCTCTTTGTGATTACATAAATATACAGGGCCCATGACAGTTCATCTGAATTGTTAACACCAGGGAATTTGAAGCTGATACCTCTCGCCACTGCTAACTTACCAATGAAAACTGATGCATGGTTTCCCGACTTCCCCTTCCTAAAGTTAACGATTAGTTCCTTGATTTTTTTTTGGCATTGAACAATAGATTGTTGTTGTGGCACCACTCAATCAGATGTTCTATCTCTCTCCTTTACACTGTGGTCGTGGTTAGGGTTGATCAGGGTGATTAAGCATTGGAATAACATCACTTTTATAGAGCTAAAACGTGAAATAAACTGAAACAATTAAAATAAGCAAGAATCAAAATCCCACCAATCTCTACTATTGAAATAAATGGAAGTAAATAGTCGCTGCTGTAATTGGTGAAGAAATGCCGTATTTTCCTTCTCTTTATGTGAATTGTAATGTTCTAATGTTGATAAATTGATATGAACAACCTGACTGCAATTTTAGGATTTGCGTAGAATGCCTGAAGTTGCTGTTGTTTATGTACAGCACATCAGTAACAGTGATTGCACTTTTTGTAGTCACTGAAGAAACCCAAATGTAAAGATATAAAACTGTTGAAGCATTCCCATCATGATGTAGCATTACAATTCTTGTCAGAGGTATAATATATTATTTTTCCTGAAAGCATGTATAATGTCATCACGTGGTGATCAGCATGATTCCTTATCTATTGTTGCTAGGCTGCAGTTTATTACTGGTAAGTTCCAGTCGTAGCAGTGGTTCGCTCACCTCAATCAGTGATAGGGAAGAACAGGAGACAAAATTGAATGAACCACTGAGAAAATGACAGACGCGTGAGATGGAATTTTAATAGTACATTAAATGTAACACACAAAGCTTTTTTTCCAATCATTTGCATTTTTACTGTAACAAAACCAAAATACTTAGAAAACCAAGCAGGTCAAGCAACTCTGAACTAGAAATAAAGACAGCGTTTCAGGTCAATAACTTCATCTGAATGTGGAAAGTAAAGAAACATGCATTTTTTAAATTGTTGGGAGGGTGTGAGAATGAAAGGAAATAAGACGGAAACCAAGATTGCCCAGGTAACAATTGCTTTATAGATGAGGCTCTCACTAGGGTCTCCTCGATATTCCACAGCTCCCTTTCAAGAGTTCCCCTTGCCTTCACCTTCCACCTCATCAGCCTTCGCATACAGCATATAATCCTCTGACATTTTTGCCACCTCCAACAGGATCACACTACTTCCCATCTCCACCCTTTTCTGCTTTTTGCAGAGACCCTTCCCTGAGCAACTCCCTGGTCAACTCGTCTCTTCCCACACAAACCACCCCCTCCCCAGATACTTTCCCCCGCAACCGCAGGAGATGCAACACCTGTCCCTTTACCTCGTCCTTGACTCCGTCCAAGGATCCCAACAGTGTTTTCAGGTGAGGCAGAGGTTCACTTGCACCTCCTCCAACATCATCTACTATATCCGCTGTTCCAGGTGTCAACTCCAGTATATCGGCGAAACCAAGCACATGTCTGGCAATCATTTTGCTGAACACCTCCGCTCAGTCCGCCTAAATATACCTGATCTCCCGGTTGCTCAGCACTTTAACTCCCCTTCCCATTGCCAATCTGACCTTGGACAATGGAGGAGGCCCAGCGCAAATTGGAGGAGCAGCACTTATATTTCGCTCGGGTAACTTAGGTAATATTGACCTCCAGCTTCAAGTAGTCTTTGCTTTCCTTCTCTCTTATCCCCTCCCCTTTCCAAGCTCTACCACCACTCTTACTGTCTCCGACTACATTTTATCTCTGTACTGCCCACTCCCCTGACACCAGTCTGATGAAGGGTCTCGACCCCAAATATCACCCATTCCTGTTCTCCAGAGATGCTGCCTGTCCCGCTGAGTTACTCCATCATTTTGTGTCTACCTTCTAATTGCTTTGTTACTATCCATTATGTTATGCATCCAAGTTTTGTTTATATTTCTCTAAATGTCAGCACCAAAAGTGATTACCTGGAAAAATCTTACACATTCCCTCTGCACTCTCTACCTTTCTCCCTTAACAAGTTGTTTGATTCCCATTTTTCCTGTGGTAATGAAGAGTCATTGATTTAAATTTTGGCTCTACATGGTCCTACATTACTGGAATTTTATATTTTTGGTAGCAGTTTACCATCAGGAAAATCATCATGGAAGAAAATTAGGCTACTGGTGCCTTTTGACTTCTTCTGTCATTCAATCCAACCGGGGCTAATCCTTTACATAATCCCACTTTCTACTAACACAATGCCTCTTGAATTACTCAACAATCTATCCATTTCTGCTTTGAATGTTCTCTGTAACTCAGCCTCCACATCCTTCTTGGGTACAGACTTGCAAGACTTTATTCCCTTCTGAATAAAGAAATATTGCAATGGAATCCTCTCTTTGATCTAAACTTCAGAAGAGGCATGTAATCTCTCACTAATCTCTTATCAGTATCTCCATCCCAAATAAATCAATTTGGTGAACCTTCATCAGCCTCCCTCTATTAAGAGTATATCCTTTCTTAAGTAAGGATACCAAACCTGTAAATTATATTCTAGGTGCACTATTGCAATATATAATTGCAGTAATACATTTTTACTCTGGTCCTCAAATTATCATATAGCCAATCTGTCTAATATAATTGTGTGGTGTCATTTACTGTTCACTCACTGTCAAAGCCTCAAAGCACACTTTGGGTATTAGTTTATTATCTAATGCATCGGAATACAGTGAAAAGCTTTGTTTGCGTGCTATCCAGCCGAATCATACTATACATGATATAGTCAAGCAATGCAGCATCGCTCATCTGCTTTTTAATCTGCTCCCCTCTTCACATTACTGTATTTTAACAATGAGCAGAGCATGCTTCTCGTTTATTATATTCTGCCTGGTTAGAATCCAGTCTTTGGGTTTAAACATTCTTTGCTTATATTTATTAGGTCCTGTCAGTGGCCTCTGAAACTGACATTACTTGAAGCAATATTTAAAATGGAACCTACGCACATGCTCTTTGTTACTATGATCTCCGTACTTTTATATTTCAGGGATGGCACAATGATATGGCGGTAAGGTTACTGCCTTGCACTACCAGAGTCTCTATCCTGACTGGGTTCTGTCTGTGCAGAGTTTGTAAGTTTTCCCTATGACTGTGTGGGGCTTTTTCTTCCCATTTTCTATAGACTTGGACTCGGTGAACTGAAGGACCTTTTTCCACGCTAGATCTTTAAACTATACTAAACTAAAGAACTTAGAATGTGCTTCATGTGGATTTCTTTGTTTTTCTCTATCTGATCAAGCATTTTCAGTTTATTATGGAAGCCTTTTTGACTTTTTATTCGGCATAGAACAACTCGAGGAGGAAGAACAGCAAGGGGAGTAAGCATCGGCAGCAGGTGAGGGGTTGCAGCTTGAGACAAGGACTGCTGCCATGACTTTCAGAGAGAGCAATTTTCATCCATATTACTTTAAGTGGTTATAGTTTTGCATCTGTGTAAGAAAGAACTGCAGATGCTGGTTTAAACCGAAGATAGACACGAAAAGCTGGATTAACTCAGCGGAACAGGCAGCATCTCTGGAGAGAAGGAATGGGTGTCGTTTCGGGTCTGAAGATGGATCTCGACCCGAAACGTCAGCTATTCCTTCTCTCCAGAGATGCTGCCTGTCCCATTCAGTTACTCCAGCTTTTTGTGTCTATCTATAGTTTTGCATCTAGTTGATGCTCCTGAAGTTGATGATTTTTGCAGTCTTTCTATTTCTAATCTTTCTAACTTACAACTTCCAGATACTTCTAGAGAATAGGAGTTTAGAGTCATAGATTTAGATACAACATGGAAACTATTCCTTCAGGCCAACTCGTCCATGTAGGCCAATATCCTGTCTGAGCTAGTCCCATTTGTCTGCTTTTGTCCCATATCCCTCCAAACAGATGTTTTGATGGACGATGTAATTTACGCCCACTTTGAACATAAGGTTGGCGATGTAGTGCCACCTGCCCTGCCTGTCTCTGTGCATCTGCACCAATGGTTACTGATGCAGACTGCCTTTCCTGAGAGTGAATCTGTGGAAAGCAGCTAGTAAGGATGGAATTCCTGGCTGCATCCTCTGAACCTGTGCGGAAAAGCTGGCAAAGTTATTTGCAGACATCTTTAACCTCTCACTACTATATTCTGAATTCCCCCTGCTTCAAAAAGCCCACCATCATCTCAGTGCAAGAGAAAAGTAACATAGCATACATTAATGACTACCATCCAGTGGCTCTGACTACCACCATCATGAAGTGTTTTGAAAGACCAGTAATGGCACACATTAACTCTAACCTCCCAGCCAGCCTTGATCCACTGCAGTTTGCATACCGTTGCAACAGGTCCACAGCAGACACCAACTCCATGGCCCCAAACTCATCTCTGGAACACCTAGACAACATGGATTCCTATGTTGGAGTCCTATTTATTGACTATAGCTCTGCCTTCAACTCCATACTCCCATCCAAACTCCGGGACCTAGGAGTCAGCTCCCCTCTCTGATACTGGATCCTTGACCTCCTGACCCACAGACCTCAATCACTGAGAATGTGTGACAACGCCTCCTCCACAATAACACCCAATGCTAGTGCCCCGCAAGGATGCGTTCTCAGTCCCCTATTGTATTCCTTTTACATTCACGACTGAATGCCAAATTCAGCTCCAATTCCATCTACAGAGAACACCACTGTGGTGAATTGAATCACAAACAACGACAAGATGGAGTACAGGAAGGAGATAGAGAACTTATTGACATGGTCAGGACAATAACCTCTCCCTCAATGTCAGCGAGAAGAAGCAACTGGTTATTTATTACAGGAAGCATGGTGCCCTAAACAACATCAATGGTATGGATGTGAAAATGATTGAGTATTTCATGTTCCTTGCCATTAATATTACTAATGATCTGGCATAGACCAACTAGATTGACAGCCAAGAAGGCACACCAGTGTCTCTACTTCCTGAGGAGCCTGAGGAAATTTGGCATGTCTCCAGTGACTCTTACAAACTTCTGCAAATACACTATTGAAAGCATACTGCGATGTTGTATCACAGCTTGTCTTGGAATTAGATCTGCCCGAGACAGTAAGAAATTGCAGTGAGTTGTAGACGTAGCCCAGTCTATCACGTAGACGGGACTTCCCGCCATTGACTCCACCAACCTTTACGCTGCCTCAGAAAAGGCAGCCGACATAATCCTTCTCCCAACACCCGACACCAGAAGGCACAGAAGGCTGAAAGCATGCATTACCAGACTCAGGAATAGCTTCTTCCCCTATGTCATCAGGCTTCTGAATGGGTTTTTCCATAATCTAAGGTGCTGATCAATTCACCGTTCCCCATTGAGGACATTTAACTTTATCTAAACAACTGATGTGTTACAATGTTGAGAACTATATTCCGCACCCTGTACTTCCCCATTGCTTTATTGTAGTTAAGTTTAAACTAATTGTATCTATGTGTGGTGTATTTGATCTGTTGGATAGCATGCAAAACAAAGCTTTTAACCGTACCTTAGTATGTGTGACAACAACAATAAACCTAAACCTTTCCAATCCATGTACAAAATCACTTTTAAATGTATTTGTACCGGCCGCTACCACTCCCTCCGGCAGCGCATTCCACATACCCACTACCCTCCTCTGTCTGAATAAGTTACCGCTCTAGATATTTCCCCTCACCTTAAATATATGCCCTCTAGTTTTTGACTCGCCTATGCCCCTAATGATTTCATATATCTCTTTAAACTCAACCCTCAGCCACCTGAGTTCTGGGGAAAAAAGCTGCAGCATATCCAGTCTCCCTTTATAAGTCAAGCCCTCGAGTCTCAGGAACTGGCAATTGTGAACCTCTTGAACAACTTCCCTTTTTCCAAGAGCATCTGCTGAGAATTTGCTGAGAAATTTGCACCTGCTTCCTACTCCTTTTAGATTTATTGTTAATGTTTTCAAAATAAAACTAGCTAAAAGGGATGTAATCTTGTTTTTAGAGATATTTTTCACTGAAATAGGCTTCTAATTCACTTGAAATTATGACCAGAAAGCAGGACTGTTTTCTGTCAGATTAGCCAACTCAATGGGAAACTATATGTGGTGAGATTATAATGAATCTCCAGAGAAAAGAAGCTACAAACTGTTTCAGTTGCAGCATGTCAGATTTAAATTCCAACGAAAGTTCACTTAGTAAAAACTGCACAGGAATGAAAATTAAATCCAAAGTATTGTGTGTAGTGGCCATTTGGCTTAATTTTGTGTGTCATAAATGATGGCATTTGCCATTAAACTTTGTCTGCCTGTAATTATTTGGGTGGGATTTATTACGTAGTCGGAGGCGTGTTTGCTGCTGGGATTCTTGCGCAAAGCTGTTAGCTTTTTAGTTTAATTCAGAGGAAGCATGGCGAGAAGGAATATCTTGTATAACAATCTGCCACTATATTGTGTTCTGCCTTTAGCCTTTAGTCTTTACTCTGGGTCAAGATATTAGTTCATCTCTCAGATAGGATCAGACAATCCTCGACTGCTCCAAGTTGTCTCTGATCATGAGTCATTGCTTGGCTTTGGAAACAGTGAGAGTTTGAGGTGGGTTGCCTTCTGTCAGCTTCTCACACGTTTGTCATGAGGAATTTTCTCCTGCAAGAAGAGGTGAAATGGTAAATGATGTACCTTAACAAGAAAGTGTTCAGTTTTTAAATGAAATCGGCTGGTGTGCATAATCATAGATACATAGAAAATAGGTGCAGGAGTAGGCCATTCGGCCCTTCGAGCCTGCACCGCCATTCAATATGATCATGGCTGATCATCCAACTCAGTATGCCTTCTCACCATACCCCCTGATCCCTTTAGACACAAGGGCCACATCTAACTCCCTCTTAAATATAGCCAATGAACTGGCCTCAACTATCTCCAGTGGCAGAGAATTCCAGAGATTCACCACTCTGTGTGTGAACATTTTTTTTCTCATCTCGGTCCTAAAAGATTTCCCCCTCATCCTTAAACTGTGACCACTTGTCCTGGACTTCCCCAACATCGGGAACAATCTTCCTGCATCTAGCCTGTCCAACCCCTTAAGAATTTTGTAAATTTCTATAAGATCCCCCCTCAATCTTTTAAATCCTAGCGAGTACAAGCCGGGTCTATCCAGTCTTTCTTCATATGGCATGCATCAATCTCAAAGATGTATACTATTCAGTTCCCATTCACAGGGATCACTGGAGATATTTGAAATTTAGCTGGATGAGGCAACGATAACAGTTTAAAACGTTGAAAAATGGGCGAACTTCAGCTCGCAGGTTATTTGTCAAATTACTAAAGCCGGTGCTTGGGCTGCTCACAGCTCAAAAACATATTGTTATGGCCTATCTGGATGATATTTTAAAACACTGTATTTGGCTAAATTAGCTGTTTCAGCTGCAAAATGAATATTTGAGAATTTGAGTTTCTCATCCATCCAGTTAAATTTAAGTTGATACCAACTAGAATTATTGATTATTTGGGATTTACCTTTAACTCTATTAATTTGTCTGTGACTCCACCCTGGGGCAAGATATTGGAATTAATAGAGGCCTGTAACAACCTTGTTGTTATGAGGCAACCTTCTATTCATCAGGTGGCTAGTGTAATTGGCAACATAATGGCTGTCTTTCCAGCTGCGCAGTTTGGGCCTTTGCATTATCAGAACTTACAATGTGCAAAGGAGCAAGCTCTCAAGTACCATTTAGGTAATTGTTAACAGACCTATGCTATTACCAGCTGAAGCTATCAGAGTTACAATGGTGGACGAACAGTATTCAGCATTGCTCCAGTAACATTTTTGGTCAGTAAACCTTCAGTTATATTACAAACTGATGCTAGTGCTCCAAGATGGGAAATTACTAATACCATCTCTAGTTACAGAGGCGGATGGGATGTGCATGAGTTACCAATTCTTCAGTTATATCGTATCAACTACCTAGAGACACTAGGGGCATTCTATGGGATAAAGGCTTATTGTGCGAATATGCATAATCTGCATGCTCAACTACAAGTTGATAACACTAAGGTGGTGGCATATATTAATCACATGGGTGGAATCAAGTCAGTATCCTGTGATAGTTTACCTAACCTCATTTGGTGCTGGTGTATCGTCACGTAAATTCAATGACAACACAGAATGGATGTTGGATCGCAAAGTATTTAATGACATTGTTGCTCGATATGGAACACTGAATATCGATTTGTTTGCATCTAGGCTCAATCACCAGTTGCAAAGATATGTGGCATGGCAGCCAGACCCAGGGGCAGTGACGATAGATGCATTCTCGCTACACTGGGGAGGAATGTTCTTTTATGTCTTTCCTCCATTTTGCCTCATCAGTCGGGTCTTGCAAAAAATCCAGCAAGATTCCGCTTCAGGCATTTTCGTAGTGCCTGACTGGCGTATGCAGCCATGGTTCCCGCTGATGTTGGGAATGTTTATAGAGCCTTATATGGTTATCTCTAAACATAAAAATTTGCTGGTTCATCTCGTGACTCGGGAAGTCACCCTCTGCGTGATAGAATCAATTTATTGATTTGCAGACTGTAGAAGACCGTTCCTGGGGCTCGGGTTGTCAGACCGAACTGTGGACGTGGTCACTGCAGCTTGGAGGGATAGCACCAATAAGCAGTACATTTCCTCATCAGGAGATGGGATGTGTTTGTTTAAATGCTAATATAACATATAATACGGCACGGATAACTGATGTCTTGGAGTTCATTTTCGTATGGGTCTTTGACAAAAATTAAGTTATAGTGCCATTAACTGTGCCAAAAGTGCCTTCTCATCATATTTGCTACAGGGATCGGGACCCACTCTGTCAGGTCTCACACTCTGATATCCAGATTTATGAAGGATATCTTTTACACAAATTCTCCCAGGCCCAGGTACATGGAAGTATGGGATTTAACATTGTGTTAACACTACTTCGCCGGTGGGCTCCAGCTACATCCTTATCTTTGGCCCGACTCTCATATAAGGTGGTTATGCCCATGGCGCTGGTTCATCGCAACGTGTCCGGTCGTTGCATAAGCTATTGCTGAACAGAATGGTTATATCTATCAACAAAATACGTTCTATGTAAATGAGTTATTAAACTAAGCAGACCGGGGGCGTTGGGTCTAAAGCTAGAATTCTGGCATATCCTATGGACCATAGATTGTGTGTTGTCACACATATTCATCAACATGTTAAGGCTACAAAGAACCTTAGAGGCACTGAGCTGGCAATGTTCGTTAGCCACAGAAAACCACACAAGAGGGTTTCAGTGCAGACCATCTCCAGGTCATTTAGATATGTATTGGCTTGTGCTGGAGTGAACACTGATGTTTTAAATCTCAATCCACCGGGGCTGCGATAACATCAGCAGCAAGGTTCATGGAGGTTCTGCTGGACCACGTCCTAGCGACAGTAGGATGGTCAAATGAGCGGGCTTTCCAAACCTTTTATAATAAACCGATTGCCAAGCCGGGTTCGTTTGCCAACTCAAGTTTAAGTTCTATTCAATTATTTGCTTATTATTTGCTTATTATTAGCAGCAGCATGTTTTAAATCTATGTCATGTCTGAATGCATTATTAGTTTTCAAGCGTTTCTGGTCAACTGATGCAGTGTGTGGTGTGAACTTGTGTTCACGGCATGAAATCACAGAGCTTTGAAATCTTCACGTAGTCACTCACGTGACTCCGAAGTAAAATAGTTAGATTAAACGAGATCTTACCAGTTTGAAGTTTGATCTTTATTTTATGAGGCGTTACGATGAGGGATTACGTGCCCTCTGCTCCCAACCCTCTTCTCATAAAGGTCATGTGGTAGTTCTAGTTTCTCAAATCTTCCTATAATCAGTTCAACAACTGTGATCTCAACAACGCTGCTTTGAAGATTGACACGCATGCGAGCTGGCGGGCTTCTTCACGTAATCCCTCATCGTAACTCCTCATAAAATATATATCAAACTTTAAACTGGTAAGTTCTCATTTAATCTTCCTATTTTAGCTGAAATGGTCTGTTTTTTATATTACAGGATCCAAAGTCCTATTTCCTATCTTACAACTGTTCTCACTGCAGTAGTACAAATATAATGACTTTCCTTTCTGAACAATAATAGCACAACTGGTCACAAATAGGCCTCCACAATCCTCTATCTTATTGAAACTCTACTCTGAAGTAAACAAGATGTTCCATAAAGCCTGTCTCCCTCATCACCACCATGTCTCTTTTTGCCTGACAACTTTTAACCATTCATTTATCTCAACAGCAAGTTGTGACACCTTATTTCTATCAAATAATAATAAACATGCTATATTTTTAGCTTCGACAGGTTTTCGCTGTACATAATTCCGGGGAACATCTGATGGTGTAATCTTTATTACCACTCAGTTCTGCCCCCTCACACCCCACCCCATCTGTTTACTTGCATACGTATGCATTGATTAAATGTTTCTTCATATGCAGAGTTTGTGTTTGAGGATAAACACATAAGACAGAATCCCCAATGTTTAGTAGAGCATGGGTTAAATAGTCTTGGAAACAAAAAGTGCTGGAAACACTCAACAGGTCAGGCAACATCTGTGCAAGGAGTAACAGAGTGAATGTCTATATATTACAGTGACATTTTACATTTGTAACTCCCAGCCTAATCCTGAAATATTAGTCCATAAATGCTAGTTAAATATGAAGTAAATGCTTTTGTTCATCTGGTTTACAGTTTATTTACCCATGCTTTGACTAATTTGGCTGGACCAGGTAAATTTTGTTAAGTCCTCCTCTCCTCGACTAAAACTGTTCATTGTCAAAATCTAGAGATGACATCCATTTTCTCAACTATTCCACTTACCATTACCTCTCCAACCATCTTAAACATTTTTCTGAATCCCAATTCCCTGTATTTTTCACCACCATGCCAGTAAATCGGGAAAGTTCAATGACGACTGTCGCTAAATTGAGATAATCCATTCAGCTTTCACTGTTGCTTTGTTTCTTCCCTTCCGTTTCTTAATCCATCTAGCCGATTTACCAGAAGGTTGCCACCATGACTCTGAACACATCCAATTTCTCTCCATCTCCCTTTCATACATGAACTGGGACCTGCCTCTTGATCCTGCAGATCTATTCCCACCATGATGCTGATCATCAAACTTTTATCCCTGCCCCCTCCCTCCTCCAAGTTATAAGTCCTGTTGCTAATATTATTGCCCTTTGTGATCTTGAAAACTATTTCCTACTGCAATCTTTCTATCCCTTCTGTGACCACCCAGAATCCTGTTCATCTTTCCTGTGGCTTTATGTTGGAACCTCTTCAGAGATTTCTGCCCTTGCCACAGCAAATACATGATTTTTTTTCTAAGTGGCCAATTACATTTCATGCTTTCAGGGACAAAAGCAAACTACCTTTCCTTATTTTACCCTTTTTGCACCTTTTGTACTGAATGCCAAAATAATCCTCCTTCAATGCCTCTCCAAAATTACTGTTGGGTGGGGGGCTGCTTTGCCCTGGTCCCATCCCCAAACTATACCTCAACAGCACCTCTCTAAACCACTCCATTGTTCTCTTATTTGGTCTGCTATTTGTCCAACGTCCATCCCTGGAAGTAAGACATGTTCTCTATCCAATACATTGTCTCTTGGGCCCAGGAAAGACTTGTTTTCCTGGTCCTCACTAAACCTTTCCCCAGTCTCCGATAGAATGAACCATTCATTATCTTTTTTGACAGTGAGATGAGATTCTAGTTATGTATTTGTTCTATCACCCATCTTTATAATACAACTGCTTTAACACATTTGTATTTGAAGTGCCCATCCATACTTTTGTTATTTCTAGATTTGGTTATTCCAATGTACTTAGAAACATAGAAAATAGGTGCAAGATGTAGGCCATTCTGCCCTTCGAGCCAGCACCGCCATTCATCAACATCATCAGTGATCATTCGAAACGAGTATGACGGTCCTCTCCTCTCCATAGGGTCGTCTATTTGTGGGTCTGCAGATGTCTGCAGAGGCCGATCCGCGATCCACACACCTTGGTGCAACGTGGGCAGTGGAGACTGGCGGTGGTTGGTAGTCGGCGAGACCCCTTCTCCTTACGGAGCTATCGCTTTGTCTCTGCGACACGGCATAGTTCCATTTCGTGACGTGCAGCTCCTTCCTGCGCGGATTTCCTCCAGGAGCGCCTGTCCAGCGCAATGTGCTCCCAGTTGCTCGATGTGATGTGGAATTTCTTCAGACTATTCTTGATGTTGGCCTTGAAGCATTTCTTTGGCCCGCCGGGGGCTCGCTGACCTTCCTTCAATTGAGAGTACAGGATTTGTTTAGGGAGACGTGTGTTGGACATGCGGATGACATGGCCAGTCCATCAAAATTGGTGCTGCATTATTGTGGTGGTGATGCTGGTCATGTTGGCGTCCTCCAAAACGCTGATGATGGTGAATTGTCCTCCCAGCTGATCCTCAGAATCTTTTGTAAGGATCTTTGATGGTGTTGTTACAGGGCTCTCAAGTGCCTACTGTAGGTGGTCAGTGATTCGGCTCCATACAACAGGGTGGAGAGGACAATGGCTCTGTAGACCAGCAGTTTTGTTTGAGCCTTTAGGTCTCAGCCTTCAAAGACTCTTTTCCTGAGTCTGAATTGAGCTGACATAATTCAGGCGATGGTTGACCTCAGAATCGGTCAGCTTTTGAGGAAAGAATGCTGCCAAGGTAGGGGAAGTGGTCAACATTTTCAAGAGTGGTGTCATCCACCTTTATTATGGGCTGGGTAGACGGATGGTTGGATGGAGGTAGGACCTGGGTCTCCTTGATATTTAAGGCTGGGCCCATGGCTCTGTATGCCTTGGCAAAAGCATTCAGGATGCTCTGCAGGTCTTCCGCAGAGTGTGCTGCAATGGCGCAGTCGTCCACGTACTGTAGCTCCATGATGGTGGTGTTACTGACTTTGCTCTTGGCCTTCAACCAATTAAGGTTGAAGAGCCCACCATAAGTTCTGTAGAGGATTCGGATCCCATGTGGCAGCTCTTCGCCAATGAGGTGAAGTATGACAGCAATAAAGATGACAAACAGGGTGGGTGGAATGATGCATCCCTGTTTGCCCCCCGTTTCCACAGTGAAGGGCTCGGATTCAGAGCCACAGTTGCTGAGCACTGTGACCGACATGCCATCATGTAGAAGCCTCAATATTCTGATGTACATTTTGTGACAACCGTACCTTGATAGTATGCTCCAAAGAGCCAGGTGGTCTACCGAGTCAAAAGCCTTTGTCAGATCTATGAAGGCCATGTACAAAGGCTGCCTTTGTTCACAGTATTTTTTCTGGAGTTGGCATGCTGTAAATATCATGTCTGTTGTACCTCTGGATGGGCGGAAGCCACATTGTGATTCTGGGAGTATCTCTGCAGACAGTGGTAGAAGTTGGTTTGCGAGGACACGAGCAAGTACTTTGCCTGTGTTGACAGGAGCGAGATTCCACATTCAGCCTTGTCCCTCTTCTTAAAAATGGTCACTATTAGAGCATCCATGAGTTCTGAGGGAAGTTCTTCTTTTTCCCAGACCTTGAGTAGTAGGACGTGGATGTGGTACAGAAGCTGGTGGTACATCGCCATTCAATATGATCATGGCTGATCATCCAGAATCAGTACCCTGTTCCTGGTTTCTCCCCATAATCCCTTGATTCCGTTAGCCCTAAGAGCTATATCTAACTCTCTCTTGAATACATCTAGTAAATTGGCCTCCACTGCCTTTTGTGGCAGAGAATTCCACAGATTCACAACTCTCTGGCTGAAAAAGTTTTTCCTCATCTCAGTCCTAAATGGCCTACCCCTTATTCTTAAACCGTGGAATCATGGAAAACTTTATTGTCATTCAGACCTTGCGGTCTGAACGAAATTTCGTTGCCTGCAGTCATACATATAGTAAATAACAAAACACACAATAAACACATATTTAACATCCACCACAGTGAGTTCACCAGACACCTCCTCACTGTGATGGAAGGCATAAATCTTGTCTTTGTCTCTTCCCTTCTTGTTCTTCCTCTTCCTCTGCGCTGAGGCGACCCGGGCCTTCGAAGTTGTGACCGCACCGGGTGATGTAAATAAGTCCCGCGGGTGAACCGCACTCCGCGAGCGGGTCGGTTCAACTCCGCGGCCCGGGGCGGTCGAAGCTGCCGAAGCTGCTGCTCTCCAGTCCAGCTGTTGCCGCGGGAGCTCCGGAAAAACAGGTCACCAACCTGTGACCTGCGAGCTCCCGACGATGTCGTCCACTGGGCCCGCAGCCGGGCCTCCGAAGTCGCTGCCGCCGCCACCGGAGAGCCGCCACAGCTCCGAGTCGGAACGCCCGAACCCGCCACAGCCCCGAAGTCGGCCAGCCCCGCGCTGGTAAGTCCTGGCTGGCTCTGCCTCCGGAGCCTCGAGGTCGGTCGCAGTTGGAGGCTGTCAGCTCCGCCATTAGGCCTCAGTACAGACGGAGACGGAGACGGGGGATACGACAAGAAAAGTCGCGTCCCCCCAAAAGGAAGAGACTCAAAATGTTTCTCCCACCCCTCCCACACACATACACTACATAATAACTCAAATTAAAACTAAAACAAGACAAGAAAACAACAATTACAAAAGATTCTTGAATTAATGGGAAGGAAAGCTCGAAAAGGGACAACAGAGTAAGGTCCGGGCCAATTGTGAGCGGTGCGAGGGGGTCAAAGTGCTGTATATGAATACGCAAAGTATAAAGAAAAAAGTGGACGTGCTTGAGGCTCAGTTAGAAACTGAGACATGGCTGCACGAGGGCCAGGGTTGGGATCTGAATATTCAAGAGTATACCTCATATTGAAAAGACGCAGAGGGGGTGGGGTTGCTCTATTGGTGAGGAATGAAATTCAGTCCCTTGCATTGATGACATTGCAATAGGAGATGTGGAGTCAGTATGGATAGAACTAAGGAGTTGTAAGGGTAAAAATACCCTAATGGGACTTATCTACAGACCCCCAAACAATAGCCTGGACATAGGGTGCAAGTTGAATCAGGAGTTAAAATTGGCATGTAGAAAAAGTAATGCTATGGGAGAATTCAACATGCAAAATCAGGTTGGTACTGGACCCCCAAGAAAGGGATAGAGCAATTGGAGCCTATCTGGATTTATGTTATGTAATGAACTGGAATTTGATAAAGGACCTCCCATTAGGACGTAGTGATGGTCAGTTTAATCTACAATTGTAGATCGGAGGTGTCAGTGTTATAGTTGAATAAAAGGGACTATGGGGCCATGAGGGAGGAGTAGTTGACATTAATTCAGTATTCTAAAAGGGTTGACGGTGGATATACAATGGAAGACATTTAAAGACTGCATGGATGAACTACAAAAATTGTTCATCCCTAGTGCATCCGTGGATTCAGGGAGAGAGCAAAGGATGATGCGTACAAAGTAGCCAGAAAAAGCAGCATACAGAGGACTGGGAGAAATTCTTATGGAATCCCAGAGTACTTTAAGGAAGTAGCAGGAAATAGTGGATGCATTAGTGATAATCTTCAAAACTCTTAGCAACTGTAACCCCTCTTTTTAAAAAACGGGGGACCAGTTAGTCTAACATCGGTAGTGGGGAAACTGCTAGAGTCAGTTATTAAAGATGGGATAGCAGCACATTTGGAAAGTGGTGAAATCATTAGTCAGCATGGATTTACGAAAGGTAAATCATGTCTGACGAATCTTGTGGAATTTTTCGAGGATGTAACTAGTAGCGTGGATGTGGATGTGGTATATCTGGACTTCCAGAAGGCTATCGACAAGGTCCCACATAAGAGATTAGTATAAAACTTAAAGCATACGGTATTATCAGTATTGATGTGGATAGAGAACTGGCTGGCAAACAGGAAGCAAAGAGTAGGAGTAAAACAATGGCAGGCAGTGACTAGTGGGGTACCGCAGGGCTCAGTGCTGGGACCCCAGCTATTTACAATATATATTAATGATCTGGATGAAGGAATTGAAGGCAATATCTCCAAGTTTGCGGATGACACTAATCTGGGGGCAGTGTTAGCTGTGAGGAGGATGCAGACTGCAAGGTGAGATAGGCTGGGTGAGTGGGCAAATGTTTGGCAGATGCAGTATAATGTGGATAAATGTGAGGTTATCCACTTTGGTGGCAAAAACAGGAAAGCAGACTATTATTTAAATGGTGGCCGATTAGGAAAAGGGGAGATGCAGCGAGACCTGGGTGTCATGGTACACCAGTCATTGAAAGTAGGCATGCAGATGCAGCAGGCAGTGAAAAAAGCGAATGGTATGTTAGCTTTCATAGCAAAAGGATTTGAGTACAGGAGCAGGGAGGTTCTACTTCAGTTGTACAGGGTCTTGGTGAGACCACACCTGGAGTATTGCGTACAGTTTTGGTCTCCAAATCTGAGGAAGGACATTATTGCCATAGAGGGAGTGCAGAGAAGGTTCACCAGACTGATTCCTGGGATGTCAGGACTGTCTTATGAAGAAAGACTGGATAGACTCGGTTTATACTCTCTGGAATTTAGGAGATTGAGAGGGGATCTTATAGAAACTTACAAAATTCTTAAGGGGTTGGACAGGCTAGATGCAGGAAGATTGTTCCGATGTTGGGGAAGTCCAGGACAAGGGGTCACAGCTTAAGGATAAGGGGGAAATCCTTTAAGACCGAGATGAGAAAGACTTTTTTCACACAGAGAGTGGTGAGTCTCTGGAACTCTCTGCCACAGAGGGTAGTTGAGGCCAGTTCATTGGCTATATTTAAGAGTGAGTTGGATGTGGCCCTTGTGGCTAAGGGGATCAGAGGGTATGGAGAGAAGGCAGGTACGGGATACTGAGTTGGATGATCAGCCATGATCATATTGAATGGCGGTGCAGGCTCGAAGGGCTGAATGGCCTACTCCTGCACCTAATTTCTATGTTTCTATGTTTCTATGACTGGAAAGATACACTAGCACGGCTGACAGTGGAACAAAAATGGCAGGTATTTCTAGGAATAATACAGAAGGTGCAGGATCAGTTCATTCCTAGGAGGAAGAAAAATTCCAAGGGGAGAAAGGAACGACCATGGTTGACAAGGGACATCAGGGACAGTATAAAAATTAAAGCGAAGAAATACAACGTAACAAAGATGAGCGGGAAGCAAGAGGATTGGGTAATGTTTGAAGAACAACAGAAGATAACCAAAAAGACAATACGGGAAGAAAAGATGAGGTACAAAGGTAAGCTAGCCAAGAATATAAAGCAGGATAGTAAAAGCTTCTTTAGGTATGTGAAGAGGAAAAAAAATAGTTAAGACCAAAGTTGGACCCTTGAAGACCGAAAAAGTCTGAATTTATTATGGGGAACAAGGAAATGGCAGATGAGCTGAATAGGTACTTTGGATCCGTCTTCATGAAGGAGGGCACAAACAATCTCCCTGATGTACTAGTGGCTGGAGGATCTGGGGTGACAGAGGAACTGAAGGAAATCCACATCAGGCAGGAAATGGTGTTGGATAGACTGATGGGACTGAAGGCTGATAAATCCCTAGGGCCTGATGGTCTGCATCCCAGGGTACTTAAGCAAGTGGCTCTAGAAATCGTGGATGCACTGGTGATAATTTTCCAATGTTCTATAGACTCGGGAACAGTTCCTGTGGATTGGAGGGTGGCTAATGTTATCTCACTTTTTACGAAAGGCGGGCGAGGGAAAACAGTGAATTATAGACCAGTTAGCCTGACATCAGTGGTGGGGAAGATACTGGAAACAATTATAAAAGATGAAATAGCCGCACATTTGGATAGCAGTAACAGGATCAGTCCGAGTCAGCATGGATTTACGAAGGGGAAATTATGCTTGACTAATCTTCTGCAATTTTTTGAAGATGTAACTCGGAAAATAGACAAGGGAGAGCCAGTGGATGTAGTGTAACTGAACTTTCATAAAGCATTTGATAAGGTCCCACATGGGAGAGTAGTGGGCAAAATGAGGGCACATGGTATTGGGGATAGAGTGCTGGCATGGATAGAAAGTTAGTTGGCAGACAGGAAACAAAGAGTAGGGATTAACGGGTCCCTTTCAGAATGGCAGAGGAAACTGCAAAATAAAGACAATAGACAATAGGTGCAGGAGTGGGTCATTCGGCCCTTCGAGCCATCACTGCCACTCAATGTGATCATGGCTGATCATCCCCAATCAGTACTCCATACCTGCCTTCTCCCCATATCCCCTGACTCCACTATTTTAGTGCCCTATCTAGTTCTCTCTTGAAAGCATCCAGAGAACCTGCCTCCACCGCCCTCTGAGGCAGAGAATTCCACAGACTCACCACTCTCTGTGAGAAAAAGCGTCTTTCGTCTCCGTTCTAAATGGCTTACTCCTTATTCTTAAACTGTGGCCCTTGGTTCTGGACTCCCCCGACATCGGGAACATGTTTCCTGCCTCTAGCATGTCCAAATCCTTAACAATCTTATATGTTTCAATGAGATCTCCTCGCATCCTTCTAAACTCCAGAGTGTACAAGCCCAGCTGCTCCATTCTCTCAGCATATGACAGTCCCGCCATCCCGGGAATTAACCTTGTAAACCTACGCTGCATTCCCTCAATAGCAAGAATGTCCTCCCTCAAATTAGGGGACCAAAACTGCACACAATACTCCAGGTGTGGTCTCACTAGGGCTCTGCACAACTGCAGAAGGACCTCTTTGCTCCTATGTTTGATTCCTCTTGTTATAAATGCCAACATGCCATTCACTTTCTTCACTGCCTGCTGTACCTGCATGCTTACTTACGCCATTTAGACAGTACCAACTTGACGCCATTCAGAAAGTATTTGGGATAGAGAATTGCAAAGGTTCACCACCCTCTGAGAGAAGAGGTTTCTCCTCATTTCTGTCCCAAAATAGCCTACCCTCTTTTCTAGGACCATAATTCCAGACTCCTCTGTAGGTGAAACATTATCTCTGCATCTAACCTGTCGACCATAGATTCATAGACTCGTACAGCATGGAAACAAGCCCATTGGCGCAACTTGCCCACACTGACCAACATGTCCCATCTACACTAGTCCCATACCCCTCTAAACCTGTCCTTTCCATGTACCTGTCTAAATGTTTCTTAAAGTTTGTGATAGGTTAAAGGCTGCATCCTTTCCAGCTTGATTACATCTTTCCAATAACATGATGTCCAAAACTTACTTTAAAAAAAATAATAAGTTAGACAAAAATGCTGGAGAAACTCAACGGGTGAGGCAGCATCTATGGAGCGAAGGAAATAGGTCAAGACCCTTCTTTAAAAAAATGTAAATGATTTTTAACTGATTTTTTAATGTAAATTTTGAATAGATATTTTCTTATGCTTGTAAATTTAAAAACAAAATAGTACAAGCCTACTCAATCTCACCTCGTATGACAAATTCATCATCCCTTGATCCAGTCTTGGAAATCTTCCCTACATTCCCTCCATGGCAAGTTTTTGTTTTCTTTGGAAAGGAGAGTGAAATGCTCACAATACTCCTGCTGCATTCTCGCAACTGGGACAAGACTTCCTTACTCCTGTAATTAAACCTTCTCTTCATGAAGACTAATATACTATTTGCCCACTTAATTACTTGCTGCACCTGCATGATGACCTTCTGTAACCTCTGTACAAGCGCACATCTGAATGTATCTTTGAATATTAACATTACCTTATCTTTCATCATTCAACAAATATTCTGCTTTTCTGCTATGTGCACCATAGAAACATAGAAATCAGGAGCAGGCCATTCGGCCCTTCGAGCCTGCACTGCCATTCAATTTGATCATGGTTGATCATCCAACAGTATCCTGTACCTGCCTTCTCTCCATACCCCCTGATCCCTTCAGTCACAAGGGCCACATCCAACTCCCTCTTAAATATGGCCAACGAACTGGCCTCAATTACCTTGGCAGAGAATTCCACAGATTCACCACTCTCTGTGTGAAAAATGATTTTCTCATCTCGGTCCTAAAAGACTTCCCCCTTATCCTTAAACTGTGACCCCTTGTCCTGGACTTCCCCAACATCGGGAACAATCTTCCTGCATTTAGCCTGTCCAACCCCTTAAGAATTTTGTAAGTCTCTATGAGATCACCCCTCAATCTTCTAAATTCCAGCGAGTACAAGTCGAGTCTATCCAGTCTTTCTTCATATGGAAGTCGTGCCATGCCAGGAATCAGTCTGGTGAACCTTCTCTGTACTCCCTCTATGGCAAGAATGTCTTTCCTCAGATTAGGAGACCAAAACTGTACGCAATACTCCAGGTGTGGCCTCACCAAGACCCTGTACAACTGCAGTAGAACCTCCCAGCTCTTGTACTCAAATCCTTTTGCTATGAATGCCAACATACCATTTGCTTTCTTCACAGCCTGCTGCAACTGTATGCCTACTTTCAATGACTGGTGTACCATGACACCCAGGTCTCGCTGCATCTCCCCTTTTCCTAATCGGTCACCAAAGTGGATAACCTCACATTTATCCACATTATACTGCATCTGCCATGCATTTGCCCACTCACCCAGTCGATCCAAGTCATCCTGCAGCCTCCTAGCATCCTCCTCACAGCTAACACTGCCCCCCCCCCAGCTTCGTGTCATCGGCAAACTTCGAGATGTTGCATTTAATTCCCTCGTCCAAATCATTAATGTATATTGTAAATAGCTGGGGTCCCAGCACTGAGCCTTGCGGCACCCCACTAGTCACTGCCTGCCATCCTGAAAAGGACCCGTTCACTCCTACTCTTTGCTTCCTGTCTGCCAGCCAGTTCTCTATCCACATCAATACTGAACCACCAATACCGTGTGCTTTGGATGACCTCACATTTTCCACATTATATTCCATATGCCATGTCCCCACACAATCACTGCTGTTCATATTCCCTTAAAGCACTTTACATCCTTTTCTGTATTATTTACTGTTGTTAGAATACTTGGAAATATGACATTTTTTCCCAGCCAAATTGCTAATGTATTCTTAAACATGAATATACATATTGTTCCGAAAGAATATTCCTTCTTCTGTGATGGCAGATGCAATGTAATGGTTTTGTTCCTCTGCCATTTCCTTAATTCCCTTTACAAATTCAGCTGCCTGTAAGAGAGCCCACTACACTTTGGATGAAAAGTTGTTTCCTCAATTTCCTTCCAGTTTCTCTACAATTCCATTAATGTGGTTAAATCGATGTTGAAGCTTGAGTTGGGCTCTGACATTTTTAAATGTATGATCTTTGCAAGTAACCACAGTGGGTGGTCGATCGAGCTGCTTTTGAAAACTCGGCAATTGAAACATTAAGTGGGAGCATTGCAGCTTTTACACGGCCTTGTTTAAACCCCTTAGTTGCTCATTTACCACATTGCTGATGAGGTATATGGGTGGACTTAACAAGAAACACTCAAGCACTGTTACTCTGTGTCTAAAGACTGAAATGGAATGACAGCTCAGTTGATCTGCTAGAAAGGACTCCAATGCCCTGAAGTAAAATCACTCCCAATTTAGGAATTCTTCAAACAAATAAAATTGTATGTATTAATGAATTAAAAAGTAAAATGTGCTTTCCAGATCATTAACAAAAGATGACCTAAACTCTTTTTCTACAGGCAAATCTTTCATTCCTTGTATCCATTTTATGCAGTTGCTGTAGTAACATTTGTCTTTAAGGGGAGTATAGTCTGTTTGCAGAGGGATTTGCAATATGATTACAGGAATGTGAAAACACAATTTCAGAACCATTGTCCTTATCCCTGTTATCACTTATAATGATCAATGAATAAACACAAAAAGTAGGGTGCAGTGTGACACTGTAATTTGCTTATTAATTCTGGTGTAACTATTTTAATACAATAGGTAATAATGAATCCTTTCACTTGTCTCCAAATGTTAAATCTAACATCTTTTGAACATGTGTGAAAGATGAAAATTGTCAAGAATAAAGTAGAAAGTAAGAAAAATGTTGCCAAAATCCCTCAAACCTTATAATGTGCGACTACCATATATTTTAGCAAGGACCAGCATTCTCTGGGCATATGTTTTTTTTACATTTCTTGCATGACTATTAAGGTGCTTTGAATGTCTAAAGCCAATGACTTGCTCCCAAATTCATGGATTCTCATAAGTCTGAAGAAGGGTCTCGACCCGAAAAGTCACCTATTCCTTCTCACCAGAGATGCTGCATGTCCCGCTACTCCAGCATTTTGTGCCTACCCCGATGGATTCTCATGTTCCCCCACTCAAACACACTGCACATTGTTATTAGCTCGTGGCCTCACTGGGAGATAGATCCAAAACATCCTAGCAAACATTTGGTTGATCTCCTCATGGCCATTTCCTGCTTTGATGGGAAGGCTTGAATCCCCTACACCCTCTTCTGTTCTACCTCTTGTGCTCACCAGGTGTCAGACTTTAGTTTGGATGTTTGTGTATGCCCTTGATATTCATACACATTTGCACATGTTCATACAGATTCACAAACAATCACAATATTACTTAAAACAACTATATACATAAAACACTACTAAACACAAAGCTATTCAAAATCAAAGAGGTGTAAATTTCCTGAACTTTTCCACTTCCCTTAAACCCATCTTCATTGAAATAAACAGAATGGCTGCACCTGCAGCAGTTCAAAACTTGCAAAGAGTAAGTGGCCAGACTTCCCACAATGCAGCATTGGTTATATCACTAACATATTTCCAGGTTATGGAATGTCATGAAGAAGATGAGGCTGGCAACAAATGGATTTATTAGAATTGCCAGCTTCCCCAAATTTGAGGTGGACGTTGATGACTTTTCTTCCTCCTCCTTAAAAATGAGTCACTCACTCTGAAGGTGCACCCTCGCAGGATTCCTGAACAGAAGACGATGATCGTGGTTGTTGGATGTTAATCATCCCAGCTCATTGGAGGAGTCACTCAGGGCAGTCAGGGCCCAACCACGTTTGGCTGTTTCAGAGATGTCTTCTGTCCATCGTAATATGCAGAAGTGGGGGTGATTGCACAATGTTCAAATCCATTCACGACTCCTCAACAAATTCACTACTGCATGCAGCAAAACCTAACCATTCAGGCAAAATTTGCTACTTTGGCAAATAACATTTGTACAACAAAAGTACTAGGCAGTGTCAACAGCGAGTCTTAATAGCTCATCCTGATGTAGACACAAGGAACTACAGATGTTGGAACCTGGCTGATCAGGAAGCATCTCTGCAGGACATGGATACCCAGCATTTTGAGTCGGGACTCTTCTTCAGACTGGGAAGAAGATTCTTGACCCAAAACATTTCTATCAGTGTTCTGCAAAGATGCTGCCTGACCCACTGTGTTCTAACTCATCCTGATATTCAATGAATTACCATTGCCACGTTCTCTGTCCACACCCACCAAACGATCACCATTGACCAGAAGTTAAACTGGATCACCCACATAAATACTACAGCAACAAAAGCAGGTCCAAGGCTGGGTATCTTCTGGTGAGTTACTCACCTCCTGACAGCTGTTTGATTGTCTGGCATCCTGTCCACCACCTTAAGTATTCATTGCCTTTGCTTTTGGCTTATTGTGGCTGTAGTGCATGCCTTGTGAAAACTGCATTGTAATTATTTGTCTCAGCAAATGAGATAAATAGATTCTTGATTAGTACAGGTGTCAGTTATGGGGAGAAGGCAGCAAAATGGGGTTAGGATTGAATGGCGAAGTAGACTTGATGGGCCGAATGGCCTAATTGTACTCCTATTCCTTATGACATAACAAAGACCTTTTCACTGTACATCAATACACGTGACAATAAGCGAAACTAACTAATAATTGTTCAAGAAGGAACTGCAGATGCTGGAAAATCGAAGGTCGACAAAATTGCTGGAGAAACTCAGCGGGGGTGGCAGCATGGAGTGATGGAAATAGGCAACGTTTCGGGCCGAAACCCTTCTTCAGAATTTTGTCTCACTAATAATTGTAACTGCCAAAAATGAGGAGGGCAGCAGAAGCATGGGAATATTACCATCTCTATGTTCCCCTCCAACTTAACCATATAACAATTAACAATTACAGCACGGAAACAGGCCCTCTCGGCCCTTCCAGTCCATGCCGACCATTTGTTTTCCCCTAGTCCCATCTACCTGCACTCAGACCATACCCCTCCATTCCCTTCACGTCCATATACCTATCCACTTTACTTTTAAATGTTAAAATCGATCCTGCCTCCACCACTTCTGCTGGAAGCCCATTCCACACAGCCACCACCCTCTGAGTAAAGAAGTTCCCCCTCACGTTACCCCTAAACTTCTGTCCCTTAATTCTCATGTCATGCCATCTTGTTTGAATCTTCCCTACCCTCAATGGGAAAAGCTTATCCACGTCAACTCTCTCTATCCCTTTCATCATTTTAAAGACCTCAATCAAGTCCCCCCTTAACCTTCTGCGCTCCAAAGAATAAAGACCTAACTTGTTCAACCTTTCTCTGTAACATAGTTGCTGGAACCCTGGCAACATTCTAGTAAATCTCCTCTGTACTCTCTCTATTTTGTTGACATCCTTCCTATAATTAGGCGACCAAAATTGTACACCATACTCCAGAATTGGTCTTACCAATGCCTTGTACAATTTTAACATTACTTCCCTACTCCTATATTCAATGCTCTGATTTATAAAGGCCAGCACACCAAAGGCTTTTTTTACCACCCTATCTACATGCGATTCCACCTTCAGGGAACTATGCACAGTTATTCCTAGATCCCTCTGTTCCACAGCATTCCTTAATTCCCTACCTTGCACATTATCCTGATGTGAAAAGGCTTCACTGTTCCTCATCAACACTGGTTCTCAATCCTTGAATTCTTTCCCCAACTGGATTATGAGAAAACATTGTCCAGAATAACTGCAGCAATTCTAGAAAAGGCCTTGCAATTAGAAATAGTAGACAATAAATGCAACAACAAAAAATGATGGATTGCTCATTTGTGATTATTCTTAACTGGGGTCTTAGATATTCCTCCATGACATGTCTGATTGTGTCCCTTGAAATGTTTTAGAGGTATTTCTCTCAGTAAGTGGCCAGCCACACTGCTAATTGACAGAGTGAATGCCACTCCAATTTTTGAACATTTCTTTGTTAATCCAAGAGTCCTTTTATCACAACATGTGACACTGACACTGTAGTATAAAGAGAAAAGAGCCAGACTGGGAAACTGATTATCCACACACTGTGGCAATATTGATATTGATGAGTAAGGAGTTAGTATGAACAAACTCTGGAGAAAGAACAACAAAAATCATTAACTTAGCACAAGTATCAACAAATCTTCCTCCAAGGAATGCTGAACTACTTCCCAAAATAATTTCTATAAACCTTTTAGTGTGTCACCCAAAGATGAAACTATCCGGCTGCAGCGTCTCTTGCCATATTTATCCACCAAATCTTCAACCCTTAATAAGCAGTGTTCACTTTGTTTCACTGGTGAGTTTCAAAAAGCCCAAAAAACCCACGCACATTGAGCCAGAGTCCCAAACTGATAATTCAATTCTAAACTTTCCAACCTGCCTCTCCTTCAAGGTTTACCCAAGCGTGATTTAAATGTGTAGCTACTTTGGGTTTCTAATGCACAATCATATTTACATATTTAACTCCCCAAACTTAACTCCTGTGATCTCAAATTGTCTCACATTGTCCACGAATGGAGATCGGTTATCAGACACAATACTTTGGCACATGAGGATGTTTTTTAAAGCAGCATAACATCATGATCTGGAATGAATAGCTTGAAATGGAGGAATGAACAGAATCTGCAATGATGTTTGTCTTTGAAAGGATTTTTTTCTTTATGATTGGGAAAGAGGAGGTGTATGGGGCAATTTGGATAGATCTTTATAAGTATTGGCAGAGACAAATGGCATCTTTTGTAGCTGCATCGCTGTGATAAAAATTAGGATTGCATCCAGCACATATTCAGGCCAAGTTCTATTTGTGACATGACATTTTTTTTTAACCTTTTCAATTAATATTGATTTAGTGAACATTTGTTTGGCAATGTAAATAATTTGTTTGTGAAAGGGTGTGAATGTATTTAGTCAAAATAGTTCTGGGAAACTGAAAGGACGTAATATTTATCGCTTCATTGGACGAATTAGCCTGATAAACTACATGACCTTAAAGTAGCAGAGAAAAGAATTTCAGATAAATATGTTGGGTATTTAATTCTAGCAACAAATGGATTATTTCTAACCCTTGTGTAATTTACTTAATTGTCTTCTGTTTTTTGTAGATTAGAACAGATTGCCCAATATTTTGTTACAGGAATCTAAGGAGCATCTCTTTCCTACTTATTGGTTCCTATATTACCTGCTATTTCTTTTCCCAGCAGGTGCATGTACTGGCTTCCTTGAAATAATGTATGTAATATTGATTATGGAACATAGGAATGTGCTTTCTAAACCATGCGAGTATCTTTATTTCACATACTCAGTTTTAAGGGAGCCTACAGTTCTTAAACAGTGACTGTTACTTACCCACACCTTGTATGAAACAATACAGGGATTGGATAAAAGCCATTCCTCACACAATGAGCTCTGTAAAGCCTTTGGTAGGCCTCTTATGTTATGTTTCTAAATACATTTAAAGTGGAACAATAGAAAAAAAAATTACAGCAAGTGTAGTTTTGGTCCGAAGGGCCTGTTCCTCTGCTGTACTAGTCAATGTAGTTTCTATACAAAAGCTTTTGATTTATATACAGATAGTTACAATTTTTTTTGAAATGTTGATTACTTCTTGTTGGCTTAAGCTGATGTTCAAGCAAATTTAACATTACTCAGTCCACAAACTACGAGGGGAAATTTTAAACGTAGAGCCAGCTTTGGTATAAAATACAACCTAATTCCTCCAACATGAGAAGCAGTCCATTTTGAACTTGGGACTCATTAGGTTAACATTTGCCCAATGTTTTCCCAACGTGTAACTCACCAAGCTGAAGCAGGGTCGTGGAGGAATACAGCACATATATGACAGAAAGCTTGGCCGCTTCATGAGGGAACAGATTCCGAAAATCCTACCAATTCACCTAATGGAATGAAAATTCACTTTTCCTGATTATTATCCAGGCATTAGAAATACTATTGCTCCCATGTCATCAACTTTATCATCTTTGATTTGTAATCTGGTACTTTGATATTTACGTTTTGATCTGATTGATAACAAGGACTGAACCAAATAAAAAACATTCATACCTCAATGACAATTTGTTTTGTCGTAGAAGTGTTCCCCCCAAAAAATTCAGAATAAGTAGTTAGTAAAAACTTACAATCACACAATATTAAATATGTAAATTATGTACTGTTCTAAAAGAGTAATATGCATAAGTAAAATAGCAATGTTCTCAAAATAAATGATTGTATTTTACTCTTTGAAATGCGTAAAGGGGGTGTGCATTGTGAAAGTTTGTTGGTTTTGTTCATAGAAATTAGTAAAAATTAAATTGCTCTGTAACATTTCACAGGAGAATATTATAAATATAATTTCATCCTTTCTTATATGACCCACTTTCTTGAAAACAGTAATGCTATTGCCATGTTTACATATTTAGCACAGATTATAAATACCAACCAATAAATATGTTTCTTTCTTAACTTGTAAAATTAACCAGAATCATTCATTACAGACTCTTGTTAATGAGTAATTTATCTGACCATAACATAAAAGTAACTGAGAACTCCAATTAAACAATGGAACTCTTGAGTTATAACTAATGTTGTTCCTATTGAAAAACAATCAATTGATTGCTAAAACTAATATGTGCTTCTGACTTTTTTAAATTGGGTAATGGAACTAGAGTTAGAAAAACAGAAAGCATTGTTGAGCTGAATTAAATAGTAGGCAGGCTGAACGGTATATCAAGTATTTCTAAAAGTTCAAAAGAAATGGAGGAAGCAAAAAAAGTGGTTAGTATGCTGCATTTAAGTTGTTTGCTTCAGATATTAAACTATTAATGATAAGTTTGCTTGTAGGAAGGGAAAATATTTGTCACCTGTTGTGCCAGCAAGTCATTTGATCCTTGCCTGCTTCTCTATGAATAGGTAATAAAATGCTGAAGGCTGGGACATAAGCAACTATATGGAGTTTATCAAACAAGAGGCTGTGCAAATTCTTTGTGGATAATCTTTGAAAAGTGTGTGGAGAATACAAAATGCTATTAATTATAGAGCAGCTATTTTGCTGACTGTTCTATTTACTCAGTAACACGCTATCTGTGTGCAATCGGTAGTTTTGATTGGTTGTATAGGCCATCAGGGCACTTAACTTGCTAGGATCAGTTAATGTTAGCTGACAATCCTTAAACTAGTCTGTGGCCCCTGAGTATTCCGACCAGAATAGATGTGGGCAAATATCGTAGACGCTGAGAAAGTGGAATTGAAACATAGAAAAATAGGTGCAGGATTCGTCCCTTCGAGCCAGCACCACCATTCAATATGATCATGGCTGATCATCTAAAATCAGTACCCCATTCCTGTTTTTTTCCATATCCATATCCCTTGATTCCTTTGCCATAAGAGCTAAATCTAACTCTCACTTGAAAACATCCAGTGAATTGGCCTCCACTGCCTTCTGTAGCAGAGAATTCCACAGATTCTCTGGGTGAGGAAGTGTTTCCTCGTCTCAGTCCTAAACGGGCTACCCCTTATTCTTAAACTGTGACCCCTGGTTCTGGACTACCCCAACATCGTGAATACATCTTGAAAAACCATGTCACATAACAGCACAGGAACAGGCCCTTTGGTCCTCTTTGACGAACATGATGCCAAGTGAAAAGAAACTCTTCTGTCTGCACGTGATGCATATCCCTTCACTCCCAGCGTTTCCATGTGCTATTTAAAAACCTCTTGATTGCCGCTATCACATGTGCCTTCACCACTATCACTGCCAGCACGTTCCAGACACCCATCACTCTCTGTGTGGAAAAAAAAACTCACCATGCACTTCTCCTTTAAACTTTGCTCCACTCAACTTAAAGCTATGTCCTCCAGTCTTTGACATTTCCATGCCAGGAAAAAGGTTGTGACAGTCTACTTTATCTATGCCTCTCATAATTTTATATACTTCTATCAAGTCTCCCCTCAACCTTCGACATTCCAGACAAAACACTCCCAAGTTTGTCCAACCTCTCCTTACAGATAATACCCTCAAAACCAGGCTGCATTCTGGTAAACCTCTTCTTCAAATGAGATGGAGGAACTGAGTGAAATCCAGGTTAGCCAGGAAGTGGTGTTAGGTAAATTGAATGGATTAAAGGCCGATAAATCCCCAGGGCCAGATAGGCTGCATCCCAGGGTACTTAAAGACGTAGCCCCAGAAATAGTGGATGCCTTAGTGATCATTTTTCAAAACTCTTTAGATTCTGTAGTAGTTCCTGAGGATTGGAGGGTAGCTAATGTAACCCCACTTTTTAAAAAGGGAGGGAGAGAGAAAACAGGGAATGACAGACCAGTTAGTCTAACATTGGTAGTGAGGAAACTGCTAGAGTCAGTTATTAAAGATGGGATAGCAGCACATTTGGAAAGTGGTGAAATCATTGGACAAAGTCAGCAAGGATTTACGAAAGGTAAATCATGTCTGACGAATCCTACTGAATTTTTTGAGGATGTAACTAGTAGAGTGGATAAGGGAGAACCAGTGGATGTGTTATATCTGGACTTTCAGAAGGCTTTCGACAAGGTCCCACACAAGAGATTAACATACAAACTTAAAGCACACGGCATTGGCGGTTCAGTATTGATGTGGATAGAGAACTGGCTGGCAGACAGGAAGCAAAGAGTAGGAGTGAACGGGTCCTTTTCAGGATGGCAGGCAGTGACTAGTGGGGTGCCGCAAGGCTCAGTGCTGGGACCCCAGCTATTTACAATATATATTAATGATTTGGACGAGGGAATTGAATGCAACATCTCCAAGTTTGCGGATGACATGAAGCTGGGGGGCAGTGTTATCTGTGAGGAGGATGCTAGGAGGCTGCAAGGTGACTTGGATAGGCTGGGTGAGTGGGGAAATGCATGGCAGATGCAGTATAATGTCTATAAATCTGAGGTAATCCACTTTGGTGGCAAAAACAGGAAAGTAGACTATTATTTGAATGGTGGCCCTTTAGGAAAAGGGGAGATGCAACAAGACCTGGATGTCATGGTACACCAGTCATTGAAAGTAGGCATACAGGTGCAGCAGGCAGTGAAGAAAGCAAATGGTATGTTAGTATTAATAGCAAAAAGATTTGAGTATAGGAGCAGGGAGGTTCTACTGCAGATGTACGGGGTCTTGGTGAGACCACACCTGGAGTATTGCGTACTAGTTTTGAGGGGGGATCTTATCCAAAATTCTTAAGGGGTTCTAGATGAGATTGTTCCCGATGTTGGGGAAGTCCAAGACAAGGGGTCACAGTTTAAGGATAAGTGGGAAATCTTTTAGGACCGAGATGAGAAAAACATTTTTCACACGGAGTGGTGAATCTGTGGAATTCTCTGTCACAGAAGGTAGTTGAGGCCAGTTCATTGGCTATATTTAAGAGGGAAGTTAGATGTGGCCCTTGTGGCTAAAGGGATCAGGGGATATGGAGAGAAGGCAGGTAAGGGATACAGAGTTGGATGATCAGCCATGATCATATTGAATGGCGGTGCAGGCTCGAAGGGCGGAGTGGCCTACTCCTGCACCTATTTTCTATGTTTCTATGCACTCTCTCCAAAGCCTCTAATGCAATGAGGTGACCAGAACTGAACACAATATTCCAAATACAGCCTAACCAAAGTCCTATGCAGCTGAAACATGACTTCTCATGTTGACTCATGACTCATACTCCATGCCCCTGAAGACTCCATCTACTTGTGTCACTTTCAGGGTGCTATTGGCCTGGACCCCAAGATCCCTCTGTTCATCAAAGCTGCTCAGGACCTTACCAACTGTATACTTTCCCCTTGCATTCAACCTCTCAGATTACAACACCTCATAGTTGCTTGGATTAATCTCCACCTCCCATTTCTGTAGCTGATCTATGTCTCGCTGTATACTTTGACAACAATATCAATCTGCAACTCCACTAATGTTGGTGTCCTATGATCTGCATTACTAGCCAGGCAACAGTCAACAACAGGAGGTATAATACCTGTTGTCTTTTACCCATTCCCTTTCTGTCATCACGGAGTTGCAAACTTCTTTTAACGTAAGACAGTGATTCTCCAGGACTTCTAATTTAGCATACTGCATTCTGTGTATCGTAGAACAACCAGTACAGCACAGGAACAGGCTTTCTTGCCCACAATGTCTGTGCCAAACATAATGCCAAGGTAAACTAATCTCATCTGTCTGCATATAAACCATATCCCTCATGATGTAGGTTCCTCTGCATTGGAAAAAACCACATATAGTTTGCGTGACTACTTTGTAAAACATCTCTGATTAGTCCCTGACAGAGTCTATAAGCATTTAGTTGCCCTTCTCCGTGATTCTCATTCCTATTCCAACTCTAGTTTCACTGCCTTCAGACTCTTACACTGTTCCAATAAACATTGAATTCAACAATTTTCAGATAACTAACCTTTGCTGGTTATATCAAAGTTGTCCAGTTTTGATGAACGATCGTCAGGTTGAAATATTAATTCTGATTCTCACAGTGCAAGTGCTTCCTGATCTAATGAGAATTTCAAGCGTGCTTATGATTTTAGATTGCTAGCAATTGCAGTTTTGCTTCTCCATTTTGTTATATGTAGTTTTACCTGAGTCTTCCACGAGTCTTTTGTCCAGCGTAGCGGAATCGAGAGTCAGAGGGCATAGGTTTTGGAACGAGCAGCTGAAGGAGGTAGTTGAGGTGGGTACTGTCAAACCATTTAAGAGACATTTGGACAGGTACATGGATAGGATAGGTTTAAAGGGTTATGAACCAAGTACGGGGAGGAGGAACTAGCATGTTGGTCGGTGTGAGCAAGTTGGGCCGAAGTACCTTGTTTAAATGCAGTATGACTATGACTACTTTTAATTTTTTCCCTTCACTCTTCTCTGTTTTTATTTTTTTCCTTCATTTACATCTCTGCCAGCCAAATTATCTGCGATTAACAAGTGTTGACTCTTACCTCTGGTGATATTTCATCTCCACAAACATTCTCTTTGTTCTCTCCATCACTCATCACCTTCCCTTCTCTGCAATTTAAATATGTTTGATTTCTCAGTTCTGACAAAAGGTAATTAACATAAAATCATACTTTGTTCTCTGCACAAATGGTGCTTGACTTGTTGAGTATTCCCATCATTCTCGCTTTTTATCTCCTTCTCACGTCCTACTTTACTCCCATTCCCTAAACTTTAATTGTTTACAAATATAGATAGTGTAAGAAAACGGCTGACATGCAGTGGTTTCCTATCCTCGGCTGCGGATCATGTTTGATCACGAAAAAGAGTGAGCCAGGCACCACAGTGTGATGGTTATTAGTGTAGTGGTAAAGATAGGACTTCATCCCATAGAACTGCTATTCCATCTCTGTAGCACAAACGTGGGACGCAGAAATCTTGTAAAACTACATATATCTTGAGATTACCTATCTACTTCCCCCAATGAGTGCAGCCCTGATCAATAGGACCACCATACCTGTTTGTTTGTGGCCAATGATTTTGACAATGTTTGGGATGTTCTGCGATCAATTCCAGCAGTAGTATGATTTAGCGGTCAGCTGCTTTTTAAGTGACCAAAGCATGACATTGTCTGTGCTCCCTTCACTAGGTGCAATATATTCCCAAAATTACTCGGGCATTGTGTACCTTGCAAAGCTTTGCAAACTGGTGGAAATATGAATATCTCTCTGCAAGATAAGCATGTGGTTCCCAGGCAGTACCACTTGTGTGCCTGTATTTTATCAGATTATGAATTTCTGGTTCTTGAACAGTAAATATTATTCATTCATTGATTGAGGGCATTATTGAGGTGCCTGCATACAGTGCCTATTGTTAATTGTCATTGAACGGTGGACCTACTTCACCCTGTTTCCTGATCTAAAATGACATCCCACAACCACCATTTGGGATGGCAGTTAAAGACAAGTCATATTGATCCAAGTGTTCAAATGCAAAGTATCGTGTGTTGTTGTGTATCTTCATGTTAAATATGGCCTCAGTGTACAAAGAAGTACAAAGCCCTCCCTCTATGAGCAAGTACTATTTTATCTCATATCTCTTAGAATCATAGAATCATAGAAAATAGGTGCAGGAGAAGGCCATTCGGCCCTTTGAGCCTGCACCACCATTCAATATGATCATGGCTGATCATCCAACTCAGTATCCTGTACCTGCCTTTTCTCCAAACCCCCTGATCCCTTTAGCCACAAGGGCCACATCTAACTCCCTCTTAAATATAGCCAATGAACTAGCCTCAACTACCTTCTGTGGCAGAGAATTCCACAGACTCACCACTCTCTGTGTGAAAAATGACCTTCTCATCTCGGTCCTATAAGATTTCCCCCTTATCCTTAAACTGTGACCCCTTGTTCTGGAGTTCCCCAACATCGGGAACAATCTTCCTGCATCTAGCCTGTCCAACCCCTTAACTCTCTTATCTCCTTATGGCATAGAAGGAAGCCATTCACTATTTTAAACTATGCCTGCTCACACTACAACCTATATGTTCCTCAAATGCCCATCAATTGCACAATTTTACTTCGGAATGCGCGTCAATTACGTCTAACGCATTGCGCAATGACTGGCTGGCAGGCGCGTCACTCCTCCAGCGGTAAGTTTTAAAAATCCTCAGGTAAGTGTTTGAAACCGATTCTGAGGTTGTTTCTTTTGGTTTGATAATTCTTGGTTACAGAACAAGTACGAACTGCTATGGAGAAAATGTCCAAGGTGAAATCCAGACGGGCTGTGGGGAAAGCAGCTACGGAAGACCGCGGGAGTGCGGGTAGTGGGCGGCCATCTATTTCGCCATTCCGAGCCGCTGGCGTTGCGTCCAGCGGCTTCAGACTTCGTGCCGGTCGAGAGCACCTTCGCAACTCCACTGTGACGGAAAGCCACAAAAATGTCTGTGAGGTCCGTTGACTCGGACGAGTCGGGCCAGGAGGGTTCCCCTCCTACAATGGATAGCATCTTCGGACGTTTATCCTGGATGGAGCTCCTGATGGAGAGGATACTCTGTCATGATATGCTCCAACAAACGGAGTCATATCAGTGCAGGTCTCCTCGGGGGCCCGCGGCAGCGGCACCTGTATGAGGGCTGCACAATGTCTCCCTCTCTGAGGAGGGGAGCATTCGGGGTCAGTTTTGGTCTGACTCGGAGTTCGGAGGTATAGCCGGGGAGCATACCACGAGGCACGAAGGGCATGAAGCAGATGTGCCTGCTATGGCATCAAAATTTGCAATTCCATCACAAACAGGTGAACCGCTGGATGACCTCTTGGCTAGGAGCATCAATTACCTGGCCTCACACCAGCTCCAAGAACAAGCAATGGAAGAA
Source organism: Okamejei kenojei (assembly GCA_035221665.1). NCBI lineage: Eukaryota > Metazoa > Chordata > Chondrichthyes > Rajiformes > Rajidae > Okamejei > Okamejei kenojei. The sequence continues at coordinate 50,654,148 of CM069136.1, forward strand.
ACTTCCACGCAGTATCACACACCCGCTAACTGTGTATCATTAAACGTGCCGGCTGTTAACCACTTCATCTGGGGTTACATCAGAGGGGGCATCAGAGCCCAGGAGGTGAAGCTCCAGAAAATATTAAAGTTGCTCGCCTCAGGCATCACGGCTTTTGCCAGGTCGGTGGATGGGGGTCCACTATCTGATGTGCAGCAGGATGTCCTGGCATTAATGTGCAACGCACATTTTGAAATAAACTGCTTATGCAAAAATGCCATCCGTCCTACCCTGAACCCCAAATTTGCGGCACTGTGCAAGGCCAGCAACGTACAACCACCGAATTTCTTGTTCGGTGAAGATCTGTCGAAGCAGGTCAGGGAGCTGGACGACGAAGCAAAAACGGTTGGGCTAATGAAAGTCCCGTCAACTAGCAAAGCTTCATTACTCCGGCGGCAGCACCCCTACGCTCCCTTCAACAACAAACGGTTCGCTGAAACTGGTGGGAAGGCCAAACACCCTGGGAAGAGGTCTTTTTTAGGTCAACGCCCAAGCCGGCCCACATCAAAAATGCGCAGTTGGCGCACTCCATCAGTCCTACCCCCCAAACCTCAGGGGCGGAAATAACCACCATTCATCCACCGGTAACCATGGAGGTAGGTGGGTCTGTTTCTTTCCACATATTGTGTATGGATCAGATACAAGTTGGTGGGAGATTGCACTTGTTTTTGAATGAATGACGTTAGATAACATCAGATCCGTTTATACTGCACTGTATTCAGGGTTCCAAATCGAATTCCTTCTCAATTCATTTCCACCCACACAGCATACACCGAACCGGACATTTGTTCGTTCACAACAGGAATATTTGGATGTACAAGCTGAAATTGAAGTATTATACAAAAAAGGAGTAATTGAGAAGTCATGTCATGAACCTCACCAATTTGTGTCTAATATATTTACAAGGCAAAAGAAGGATGGAGAATGCCGACTCATCCTTGATTTGACTCGACTTAACTCCTTTGTGTAGTATAAACATTTCAAAATGGAAAACTTTGTTACTGCCAAACAACTGGTTTCCAAAGGATGTTATATGCCATGCATCGATCTTAAAGATGCATACTATTCAGTACCTATTCATTGGGATCACCAGAGATATTTGAAATTTAGCTGGATGGGGCAACTGTGGCAGTTTAAAGCATTGCCTAATGGGTTAACTTCAGCCCCCAGATTATTTACAAAATTATTAAAACCGGTGCTGGGGCTACTCCGGTCTCAGAATCATATTGTAATGGCATACTTGGATGATATCCTAATCATAGGGGAAACTGAAATTAGCTGAATTATCTGTTTCAGCTACTAAACTCATGTTTTAGAGATTGGGGTTTCTCATCCATCCAATTAAATCCAAGTTGATACCATCTAGAGTTATTGATTATTTGCGCTTTACCATTAACTCAATTCACATGTCTGTGACTTGCCTTGGGGCAAGAGATTAGAATTAATAGAAGCCTGTAACAATCTCATTGTTAAAGATCAACCTTCTATTCGACATGTAGCTAGTATAATTGGCAAATTAGTGGCTGCTTTTCCAGCTGCACAGTTTGGGCCTTTGCATTATCAAAATTTACAACATGCAAAGGAGCAGGCACTCAAATTCTATGCAGGTCACTTCAGTAGACCCAATCGGTTGCCAGCTGAGCCATTGCTGAGTTACAATGGTGGACGACGAATATTCGGCATTGCTCCAGGAAAACCTTGGTCGATAAACCTTCATTTATTTTCCAAACTGATGCTAGTGCTCTAGGATGGGGAGCTACTAATACCATCTCTAGCTGCGGTGGCAGATGGAATGTGCATGAGATTAATTCTTCAGTCACATGGTATTAACGAAAGTGTTGTTGGGAGCACTCGATGGGCTGGAGGCTTATTGTGGCAATATGCATCAGTTGCATGTTCAACTTCAGATTGACAACACTACAGCGGTGGCATACGTTAATCACGTGGGTGGAATCAAGTCAGTATCCTGTGATAAATTGGCTAACCTTATTTGGCACTGGTGTATTACAAGAAACATTTGGGTTTCAGCTATCTACTTACCAGGTAGATTCAACATGGTGGCGGACACCAGGTCACGGAAATTCAATGACAACACAGAATGGATGTTGAATCATGAAGTGTTTAACGACATTGTCGCTCGGTATGGCGTACAGGATATCAATTTGTTTGCATCCAGACTCAATCACCAGTTACCAAAATATGTTTCATGCAGTGGCAGTAGATGCTTTCTCGCTACACTGGGGTGGAATGTTTTTGTATGCATTCCCCCAATTTTGCCTCATCAGTCGATGCTTGCTTTAGATCCAGCAAGACTCCGCCTCAGGCATTTTGGTAGTACCTGACTGGCCTACACAGCCATGGTTCCTACTCGTTCTGGAAATGATAACACAGCCTTTTATGGCTGTCCCCAAACGCAGAAATCTGCTAGTTCACCCTGTGACTGGGGAGAACCATCCACTAAATGACCGAATTAATTTATTGGTTTGTAGATTCTGAGGAGACCGTTCCTGGGGCTCGGACTATCAGGTCGTACGGTGGATGTGGTCACTGCGGCCTGGAGGGATAATACCAAGAAACAGTACATTTCTCATATCAAGAAATGGGAGGTGTTCTGTTTACAGTTGAATATATCGTATGATACGGCACGCATAACGGATGTGTTGGAATTCCTCTCAACAATATATTTTGATGAGAGACTGAGTTATAGTGCCAGGAGTGCCTTATCGTCGTACTTGTTGCTGGGATCGGGACACCACTCTGTTGGGTCTCACCCTTTGATATCCAGGTTCATGAAGGGTATTTTTAACTCTAATCCCCCCAGGCCCAGGTACTGGGAGATATGGGATGTGAGCGTGGTGCTCACGCTGCTTTGCCAGTGGGCTCCAGCTACATCCCTGTCTTTGCCCAAACTCACTTACAAAGTGGTCATGCTCATGGCGCTGGTTTCAGCGCAACGGGTCCAGGCGTTGCATATGCTGCGACTGGACAGGATAGTTTAATCTGTAAATAATATAACATTTTATGTTTATGGTTTAATCAAGCAGAGCAGACCAGGGGCGTCAGAGCTCAAACTAGTTTTTATGGCATACCCCATGGACCTTCGGTTGTGTGTAGTTACACATTTACAACAATACATCAAGGTCACCAAGAGCCTCAGAGGCTCCGAATTAACTATGTTCATTAGTTACAAAAAACCTCATAAGAAGGTATCAGTACAGACCATTTTGGGGTGGTTAAAATAGGTTCTGGCTTGTGCAGGAGTGGACACTGACATTTTTTAATCTCACTCCACCAGGGCTGCATCAACGTAAGCAGCGAGGGTAATGGACGTTCCTCTCGACCACATCTTAGCGGCTGCAGGATGGTCAAATGAACGAACTTTCCAAAGGTTTTATAATAAACCTGGTGCCAGACCAGGGGTATTTGCCGATTCCATTTTAGATTCTGTTTGATAGTTTCCCCCCTCCCCCCGGATGAGTGGGATCACTATTATTTTCATTTGCTCATTAAAGCATTAGCATGTTTAAATCTATGTCATGTCTGAATGCATTATTTATTTTCACTCATCCTTGGTCAACTGATGTAGTGTGTGATGCATGGACTCGTATCCACGGCATGGTATCACAGAGTTTTGAAATCCTCACGGAATCACCCACGTGACTCCGAAGTAAAATAGTAAGATTAAATGAGAATTTACCAGTTTGAAGTTTGATCTTTATTTTAAGAGGAGTTACGATGAGCGATTACGTGCCCTCTGCTCCCAACCCTCTTATCATAAAGATCACCTGGTAGTTCTAGTTCCCTCCAATCTTACTATGTTCAGTTCAACTACTGTTATCTGTGATTTCACACCGCTGCTTTGAAGATTGACGTGCATGCGGGCTGGCGGGCTTCTTCAAGTAATTGCTCATCGTAACGCCTCATAAAATAAAGATCAAACTTCAAACTGGTAAGTTCTCATTTAATCTTACTATTATTCTTCTACCACTATTGTTTACTAGGGGTAAATGTACAGTAGCTAATTAACCTAACAACCAGCATGTATTTTAAATGGCATAGTAATTCCTTGTGCCAGTCAAAAAGTCTATCAGCTCACACTGTTGGATTCGATCCCATAGAATATAGTGGCCCATTAATTTTAATGAAAGCTTGGAAGAGTGGTGAGCTTTGTTAATAAGTTGCAACATCATCAATTCAATTTCAGTTTCTATTGCATTTTTGAAATTCTACTCCAGATATTTTTCTTGGCTCAGACTCATTCTTCAAGAAGTTTGATATAAAGCCAGGAATCTACTGGAGAACCCATCAGTGGTGCTTCCGATTCTTTTGATTCCAAGTTGGCTTTCAAACAAGAATTTCCTGGTGATGTATTAAATGTATTGACTTAGGATAATCCCAGCAAGAATTTTCCTCACCATGACAAGTGGTCAGGACCTGCAATGATTTTCAAAGTCATATACTGGTTTGTAAAGTGGTTTGGGTGAATGATCTTTCAAAGCTGGTCTAATGAAAGATTATAGAAATTAACAGCTGGATGAATCTTATCACCCTCAAGACTCCAAGAGTATGGATTTAGTTCAGAGGTTAGAATACAAAATAAAAGAGCTTCAAATCAGTCCTGGTTTTAATGGCGAAAGGATGATGGCAGGAAGTCATTTAAATTTGTCTACATTTTGTCAGTCCTTTAGTTTTAACCACACACAGCCAGACTCACCAGCTCTCTTAATAAACAGCTAAAACTACTGAGAAGCCCGAGTTCATGAAATAATTGCCGTTATAATATCTTTGGTAGGAGAGAGCTTTAAGGCCCAACAAGCTTTCCTATAAATCCTTACGTTGCAAAATCTGTCCCTTCTCCCTGACAACTTCTGAATTCCCTCTGACCACCATTAAATTTCCCAAATCTCACAATGAAATCTCCACAACTATCATCTACTCTCAATAATTGAACAAAGACTACAGTTAAATCCACCCCGACCAACATCTATGACTCAGCAGACCTCCATCACCTTTGACCCATCGTCATCAGCTTTCACTTGCACTGTATTTTGAATGCCTGATCAATTTTGAGGTCGGCAATGATTGCTGTGATTGTGTATCCCTTACAATTTAATGAATCCTCAGATGCTCACAGATTCTTTTAATCTTCAAGCTTTCTAACTTGATTAACACACGGGCTATCGGAAAAGGCAACCCCAATTTCTTTGGCCCATCCTATGCAGAAATAAGTATGTTTTGTACTTTTGCTTCTCAACTGGCTGTCAATTATCTAAGGTAGCCACCTCCTTTGCTCCTTTCTCATACTATGTAAGGAGGCAGCATCATTTTCAAAATGTACAGTGGAAATCCCCTGCTGGGCATCCCCTCATAATTTATGCATACCTATCCAAGAGTTGCCCTCTATCTAGTTACCAGTTAAGGCCAAGATAAGATTATCATTATGCACTAATAGTTTCTAGGAACCAAAGCTGAGTTTAAAGATATTATATACAATTGTCCAGAAATTCAAATATTAGGCAAAGTCATCTAAGAAAGTGGAAGAATAACCGTTTGATGAATCTATGCCTGAATGTTGTCTTGTGCTTGCGGCAGGCAGACGTGGATGGATTCATTGAGAAGTTGTGAATGGAACCTAAAGTGTTTCTGATATTACTGAGTGGCCAAGCAGTCCATAGTGGTATTTATGCTTCATTCAAGACTTCAGCATTTATGCAGAACCCTTGACTCTCTTTTCTGTCATGTGCCAGCTTCCCTCCCAAGCGCTATTTGCCCTGGCACAGAAAATGTATTTCCAGTCACGATTATGTCCTGAAAGACATCAAGTATGAGGGTGGAGGGTGCAAATCTTCAATTTTCTTGTCATTTCCTCCTGTGTCTACCCACTTTCTTCTGCATTTATGTTTCCCCTAATAGGCAGGGCCATTTCCATTGATATTACATGCAGCCAAAATAACAGATAGTAAGAGTTCTAATCCATGGCATCGATGCCTTCATATTCTTCTTCTTCTTGCGTATGGCATGCACAGCCTAAAGTTGTAGGACAACTTGTTCTATTTGATCTGATTTGATTGTGTACGCCGTGTTGATTGCATTCGTCGAAACAGGGCAGACCACGTAAACGTTGCAATTTTCCACACCCTCTTCATATTGATATGGTAGTACAGATTTATATAAAGTTGCGCCCTACTGAAAGACTGGGTAGAGATGTCATCAGAACAAAATACTGTACAAATACCTAACAGGTCTTACATCCCAAGTGCTCTCCCACCTTTCTGCAGCTTAGCGACCACATGATTCATCAGTCTCAACGTGGTTAACTATTGTTTAGCGAGGCACCATCCTCTGTTGTGTCTCCCACCCATGTACGTTGGCTTTCTCGTTTGCTAGGAACCTTTGCCTAAATGGAGAAGGTAAAGGTTGCTGAACATTCTTTGTTTCTACTTTAATGAAGAACCTATCAACAGGAATTGAAGTGTTCAAATGCAAATGGTGATGTAAAGGCGATAATGTTGAAGAAGAGAGAATGTTGTATCTATTGCTGTTTGCGAGTGAATGAGAATAAGTCCGTATCAAAGAGATCCTTTTTATGGTTTTAAGCTTTTTATCTTGACATACATGGTGAAATCATGAAACATGGTGTGATGTTGCTTCATGCAACAGGATTGTCACAGCTATACGCCATCCCAGCCATGTATTGGGCATTTGTGTTTTTATGATATCACTGATTTGTGGGTAGTTCTCTTTTAAAGGCTGGTTCTATTTTGGGATTTATTTAAATCAAAGGAAGTCCACTAAATTGAAATGTCTGCCTTGCTAAACAGTGCAGATCCAATTTAAGCCCTTCATTCTGGATATAAAGTATTTTTAAAGATGCTTTCAAGCACTTTTGTTTTTTTATGCAGGAAAAACATACTGGAATTAGTACTGTATACTAACCCTGTTTATTGCTTCGAAAATTCTAGGTCCATTTTCTGGTTATTTGTCCCTTATGTAAACAAGCTATGCTGCATAAATATTTTTGAAGACATATTAGAGATGACATTGCATTTAGTCGAGTGTATTTTTCTGATGACTCCAAAATGGCAACCATAGCACTCTGCATATTTCTGCCACAATGTGTGGTGGGCCATATAGGAATTGGTGTGTGTGCACTAAACATCCATGGCAGCAGCATGCTTATTATGATTCCGCACACTAATTTGATGTCAGAGCTGTCGCTTTGCAGCTCCATTTCAAGGTGACACTAAATTTCTGGCAAGATCATAGGCAATCGAATTGTTTCTGTAGGAAAGAACTGCAGTTGCTGATTTAAATTGAAGATAGACACAGAATGCTGGAGGGCAGGACAGGCAGCATCTCTGGAGAGCAGTAAAGGGTGACATTTCAGGTCGAGACCCTTCTTCAGACTGATGTCAGGGGAGTGGGCGGTACAGAAATAAAATGTAGTTGGAGACAGTAAGACTGGTAGGAGAACTGGGAAGGGAGAAGGGATGGAGAGTGGGAAAGCAAGGGTTACTTGAAGTTAGAGAAGTAAATGTTCACACTGCTGGGGTGTAAGCTACGCAAGCAAAATATGAAGTGCCATTCCTCCGATTTACGCTCGGCTTCTCTCTGACAATGGGCGAGGCCCAGGACAGAAAGGTCTGTGGGGATGGGAGGGGGAGTTAAAGCGTCGAGCAACCGGGAGATCAGGTAGGTTTCTGTAGATTGGTTATTTACTACCAACCAGTTGTAGTGCTTGTTAGCAGAAGCTCCGCCTACTATGCGGTTTATATTATCAGGAGTTTGCTTACGTAATTGGGTCTGAGTAGCTGCTAGTTACTATAACACCTTGCAGACGAATGCTGCAAGAGTACTTTAATAAATATGTGTTGTACCTTGACGTTTGCACGACTCGACTCATTACAGTTTCGGCGGACTAAGCGGAGGTGTTCAGCAAAACGATCGCTGAGCCTGCACTTGGTCTCGCTGATATACAAGAGTCCACAACTGGAACTGCAGTTACAGTAGATGAGGTTGGAGGAGGTGCAAGCAAACCTTTGTCTCACCTGAAAAAACTGTTGGGGTCCTTGTCTGGAGTCGAGGGGGGAGGTGTAGGGACAGGTGTTGCATCTCCTGCGGTTGCAGGGGAAAGTACCTGGGAGGGAGTAGTTTGGGTGGGAAGGGCCGAGTTGACCAGGGGGTAGTGGAGGGAACGGTCTCTGCGGAAAGCAGAAAGTAGTGTAGCTGGAAAGAGGTGGCTAGTAGTGGAATTCCGTTGGTGGTGGCGAAAATGTTGAGACCGAGGGGGGGGTGCAGAGACCGAGGGGGTGGGGGGGACCGGGGGTGGTGGAGAGAGACCGCCGGGGGGGAGGAAGGTGGAGACTGGACCGGCTCTCGGCACCTGCACCCAGAATCGCGCCTCATCCGCAGACAGGATCATACCCATGTCCCCAGCACCGCAAGCGCAGCCGAACCGCCACTTGACCGTCACCGGTTCTCCTCCCCCCCCTCCCACGAATCGAGTGGACAACCGGAGATGTCCGGATAGATGGGACACCAGCCCCCAGGCAGAGCGCGGAGAAGCCACTGGCCCACAGCCAACGCTAACTCCAGCCCAGCCCCGCTCCAACTCCAGAGGAACCCGCTCCCCGATGGGTCGCTGCGGCGACAAGTGCCAGTTCGCCCACGGTCTGGCCGAGCTGCGTTCCCTCAGCCGCCACCCCAAGCACAAGACATACGTTGCACATCACAGGCTTCTGCCCCTACGGTACCCCGCCACCTCATCCACAACCCCGAGGAGGTGCGAGGGCCCCGGCCTCGCCTGTGCCAGAGTGCCATCCTGGGCTCCGTCTCCTCTGGCCCGGCGCTCGACTGGGCTGTACTGCGGGCGGCCTTCGGCCCCGACCCAGGGTTGGAGCTGGCCCAGACTCTGGGTTTGGGTCCTGGCATGGGAGAGGGAGGAGATTGCTGCTGTCGCCAGCACCACCATCACCAACAACACCAGCAGCTCCAGCGGGCGCCCGGCCTGCCTATGGCCGGCAGGAGCCCGTATACAGATTCTCTCTCCGACCAGGACGACTCCAGCAGCAGCGGCTCCGAGTCGCTCATCTTCAAGCAGCGCCAGCGGCTGCCCATCTTCAGTAGGATCTTGGTGTCGGACTGGGAGGGGGGTGTAGGGCTGCCGGCCAACCCGGCGGAACAGGCGGAGTCGAGCTGGAGCCAGCGGCTGCAAGTCCGGGGCCGCCCCGCCAGCCCATGGCCACCCCGGACACCTCCGGACAGGGATGGGACACCGGGGAGGAGACGAGGACAACCCAGCAGCAATTCAACCCAGCAGCGCCCGTTGCAACGGAGAACCGGGCCCAACCAGAACCACGGACAAAATGCAAGTCTGCAAACAATGCAGCATCACCTTTGCAGGGACTGTTTATAGATAGGGACCTATGACCTGGGCAGGAATACCGATGCGGAATACCGATCTTGCTTATATAGAGGAGCAGTAGGGAAGAAGTAGACTTGTAAAAGGAGCTGGGGAAGAACTGTCAGTATGAAACCCATCTCTGTAGATGCTCTTTATGGACAGATCTATTGGAGAACTGATGACCAAATGCTATATTACACTGAAAACAGGTTTGCATACATAGCCAGAGCAGCAGAGTGAGAATACATGAGAAAATATGACAGCAGTGCGAGCTTCTGCTGCAGCACCCAGATTTTGGGTGAATGGTGTTAGTGCTGTAATGAAAACGAAGATATCAGCAGACATAGTATGCCACGTTTGACAGTCATGTGAGGCCATAAGTATGGCTTAAATAGTGCACAGTTGGAGGAGGTCATCTGTTCCATTGTTGAAAGGACTGGCTCCAGGTTTTAAAGATTATTAATTCAAAATAACACACACAATCCCAAAAGGGTAAAATAGTGGCTAATAACACAAGGTAAATAAAGTATTGAATTAAGGGAAGAAGCTTATTAAGTTGCCAAAAGGAGCCCTGATTCATTGTCACACTCTTGGTCCTCTAACTTGAAAGCTCACAAGTAAATTGTCGTTAGGAACATTTCTAGGTGAAATCCTACCAATCATGAGATTGGACAGGATATATCTAGTCATAATTTACATTGATTGAATACAATGTTTCTCTGGAAGCTGCTGTGCTATTTAGGCCAGATCATCCAATGGACCGCTGCCCGTAGCTTAACCACAATTAGAACGTGTGTCTCGTTGTTTATCGACCGGACTGTTGGATTCTTGACCACCTCTGGCAAATTCTGTAACGCTGAGAGAGTCTGCGTGACCAGCTACCATCTAGGCTATTGAAGTACATTGTTTGGTCCATTCAGATTATTTCCGTTTGGTCCTTTCAGTCTTCAAACAGCGAAACTCTTCCTTGGTTGTTGTCCTTTTTCGCCATGATGGCAGAGCATCATTTCCTCCACCATCCATCCCAAATGAGAATGCAGCTGAGAAATATTGTCTGTGTTAATCATGTGAGAAATGTATGTCTTTGAAAAAATACCAATTTAATGTTTCAAACATACAACCAACCCACCCCTCCCTTCAATAACCCATGAACGTATTTATTTTCTGAATCCCCTTTGGGATGTGGGAGGAGCCTGGAGCACCAATAGGAATCCCATTAATGACCGTTCCTGACGATTTCAATGTATTTATTTATTTAGTTATTTATACATTATACTTATGGGCGCCTTATCAAATACTCTCAAGGACGCCTTACAAAATTTAATAAGCAGATTACAAAACATATAAGCAGAATAAAACAAAAATAGTAGGGACAAGACACAACTCAAAGAGAGAGCAGCGGCAGCCAAACGCGCCAGTGTTCACTCTCCCTTCCGGCAGCCGTCTTGGAGACAAAACAAGCAAAACATCTTTTAACATTGAACATCCACCACAGTGACTCCTACACGATCCTCACTTGGTGGAAGGCAGAATATAGTTCAAGTCCTTCCCCTTGCTCTTCCGCGGTCGTGGGCCTCGAGTCCCCGTTGACGGGACAATTTTGGCTCCCAGGAGCCGGTGTTCGGGCCCTCCGCATCGAGGCGCTCCACTCCCGCATCGGGGGGTTGTCAGCTCACCTATGGCGGGTGAACGAACCTCGCGTCGGGGCATGTCGAGCCTTCCGCAGCGTTGGAGCTCCCGACTAGCCTCGCCCCGAGACTGCAAGCCCTTGCTGATAAAGTCTGCAGTGGTCATGGTAGGAGCAATCCCAGGCAAGGGATCCGCTCTGATGTTAAGTGCATGCCCCGCGGTGGGGCTCACGACAGTCCGAGGAGGCTTCCTGCTCCAGCAATGGTATGCTCACTTTGAGTAAAAGGTCAGTGGAATTATGTCATCCGTCCCGACAGTCTCAGGTGCAACTGTACCCAAGGTCACTGTTGCAGTTGTCAGATCAGCTTTCCTGAGAGTGAATCCGTAAAAAGCAAATGGCCCGAATAGAAACCCTGTCCATATCCTCGGAATGTACACGGATCAGCTGGCAGAAGTATTCACATGCATCTTTAACTACTCCATCATGAAGTGCTTCGAGAGGCTGGTCATGACACACTTAACATGGTTTGGGAACAGCTCTGTCTGAACCGCAAGAGATTGCAGAGAGTTGGGGATGTAGCCATCCATCACACAGACCAGCCTCCCCACCAGATTTAGGAACAGCTACTTCCCTGCTTTATCAGACTACTCAATGGTCCTCCAATAAGCTAGGGTGTGGTCTGGAATGGCCAACTTCCTCATTATGGATGTTGGACTTTTTCTCTTTAACCGTAACACTCCTATGCTGGTATTTTTCTTTTTGCATTACATGTTGTACTCAAGTATGACTTGATTGTACTCATGTACAGTGTGATTTGCTTTGACTGGATAGCCCACAAACAAAAGCTTTTCACTGTATCTCTGTACACTTGACAATATTAAGAAACCAAATCAAACATTCACACAGAAAACATGTAACCTACACACAGACAACATCAGAGGTCAGGATTGAATGCTTATCACTGGAGGTTTGAGGCAGCAGCTCCGTTGCGATGTCCTGAAGTCTATACAAAATGTAGAATAGGGAGGCTGTCTGCCAAAGCACAAGCAGGGAGATTCTCTCAGCAGTTTGGGGAGGGCTGCTGTGTGTCTGCAAATTGGTGGTCAAAAGGTGGTTTTGTCCCCGAGCTCTGTTGGCTGAGAGTATCCTGGCCATCTTGTGCCTGGAAATATTTACTTGCAGAAAAACTTACATACAGAACTCCTGGTGAGCGACTCAAGCCAAATGACATCACTATTCATCGCAAAGCCCAATTCCACCCATACTGATATGAAGTGGAGCTTAAAGTTCTTTACAATGACGAAGAACTTGAATTAGTTTATTGCTTTTTTTGACACTTAAACAGGCACTTGGCTGACATCTGGAGACTTGACTAGGCAGCCTCAGAAATGATTGTAGGCTCCTCAGACATCATGGAAATTCTATTGAGTGTGCTTCAGCTAATAGTGGGTTTTTTTAT